>OZ007584.1:30417814-30440751 GCA_963931925.1 Onchidella celtica
AACGACAACCCTAGAAAATGGAATTTAGACTGTCAAAATATAAATTTGATGGGTCAAAGTTTGAATGTTAAAAATAAGAAATTAAAATGTTAGGGCGTATAAATCTATTTAGAAAAATAATGAAAAGTAAAAAAAATCCTTTCCACAACGACAACAGCACCAGTTATTTTTCATACTGAATTGTAAAGGAAAGTAAATGTAGCATGAGAAAACACACAGGATGTCCAAAAACTCTGGGTCCATAGACATTGCTTCTATGAAAATTGAAATTTTTCTATTTATTTCAGATCCAAGATGGCTTCAAAACTGTCAAGTGAAGATTGCACTGAACTCGCTCTTATGTATACAAGACTGAATGCTTAGAATAGAGGAGTTAAAGAGTAAAAAAAAAATAAAAAAATAACCCTATTAATTGCTTAACCCTTTACGCCCCTTGTATCACCATAATACACAGACGTCATTCGGCTGCAGTTCCCACAAGAACTCAAAGCGAGAAAAGTCTGTTATTTTTTAGTAATTTCTACAATAATATGATACTCTAATCAACAAAATGATCAGGAAAACCCCTTAATTATTTGCATTTGTATTTGTATACTACTTTAATCCCATTTGGAAATTTGCCTTTGTGTCATTGCACCCAGCTACAACTGAAGCAGGCACGTCGTCGCCACAGTGCAGCGCCGGTCGGCGTTTTTTTTGGGGGGGGGGGTGTGGGGGGGGGGAGATGAGGGGGGGGGGGCTGAATTTTATTTGATTTTTGCCCGCGCTGCGGCCTGTTCGGCCTGCTCTTCTCGATTTCCAACTGCCAAGGTATCTTTAACGTGCGCAACGTGCACGCCGGCCCTCCTAATTTTTTTCGTCCTTATCCGAGAAGACTAGGTACTCGATCCTACCCCCAATAGGATCAGGGGACACGTAAATGTGAAAAATTCCCAAACTTCCAACATGCCTGGGTTTTGAATCCGGGACCCTTGGCATGAGAGGCGAGCACCTTGCCTCTCGACCAACTTGCCCCAAAGAACAAATTCTCACAAAATCAGAATCTCCCCGCGAAGCAGAAATGGGAATGGAACCTAGAGGGTTAACAGTATGTTTTCTATGGAATTCGACAGTAACCCTTCCACTCTGAGCATCCTGTCTTGCGTACATAAGAACCGAATTCAAGACGATCTTCTACTGGTAGTGTCGAAGCCATCTTGGATCTCAAATAAAAAGAGAGGCATTCAATTATCATGCAAGAATATTACCGTGGAGCCCAACTTCTGGGACACCCTGTTTAATAAAGTACAATGGGAAGGGTAGGAATGCATAAAAAAACAAAACAACTATCAATAATATTATTGTAGAAAAAAATGTAAATATTACAAAGTGATACCATTAGTAATAGTAATATTGTGATACAATGCGCATTGCATTCAATGCCAAGAGGGGGGAGGTAAGGAGGGATGGCAGGTGATTAGGTAAAGGAGTGGATCAGACCAGCAGTTCCCACATTTTTTTTTGAGCAACAGATCCTTTTTGATAAAGGTGTCCAGATTTCGCGGCAACTGGTGTTGAAATACACCCAGGAACGGTCAGAAGCATTACCGGGAACTCCCGATTTATCGCATTCTCTGAAATGTTTCGTGCAGCGAAGCAATTCTGTGGAGTCTTCGCGGAACCCTGGAGCAATGCTAGTGAAACGCTGGGGCTCCGCGAAGCCCACTTTGGGAACCGCTGGATTTGGGCAGTTTCAGTATACATGGTGGGAGATGAGGAAAGGGCAAGGGATGTACATTGGAATAGTAAAATCAATGACACAGTGGTCGCATTTACGCTTAAGTTGATGACGCATGTACGAACGTCACCAGCACAAAGTAATGGAGCTTGTTCTACTAACAGCTCGCACGTTCTTGTTTCATAGGCTTCAGGCTGGCGGAGCTCTGCGTCAGAATTGATTTTCTTCTGACCTGATCCAATGTTTCAGCCTGTGGATTCAAGACAGGTTTTGACGCGGCTGAACCCAAGGAGACAGTGTTTCTTTTTCAGTCTCACCACAGCAAGAAGTCCCCGATTGACGCACATCTCACACCAAGACCGAAGCAAAACAGGCTTGACTAAAGCTGTGTTTTCATGTGTACGGAAACGGAAACAGCAAAAAAAATCCATCATGTAGTAAAAAGAAAGAGCGTTTCCATACGTACGGAAATGGCATTTTCGTACACATGGAGACATTCTTTCTATTTCATCACGTGAAGGGATTTTGACGTTTCCTTTTGCGGTTTCTGTTTCCGTACACATGAAAATACGGTTCTAGTAGTGGGTTACTAATCTCAGTGGCTGAATTCGTAGCCGCCGCCTTATCGACCCGCGCGTTTATACGACCAGAGTGTCCATTGCTCAGAGAGAGAGAGAGAGAGAGAGAGAGAGAGAGAGAGAGAGAGAGAGAGAGAGAGAGAGAGAGAGAGAGAGAGAGAGAGAGAGAGAGAGAGAGAAAGAGGTATTAAAATAAAAATAAAATAAAAAATACAACGTAAATTGAGTGATACTAACCCTCAGTGGCATTTGCGCTAGTGTGGCATGGTGGTGGTGGTGGGGTATGAGAGCGTGGTGAGGGAGCCCGGCTCCTGGGGGCGGTGCTGGTGCAAAATCTGGAAAAGGTGCAAGTGTAGGGGCGGCGGCCCAGGCCTCTGGCCCCCCAGGAAAAATGGCGGCGCCTAACTCCTCTGTGAAAGTGACGGTTGCAAGGGAGGGTTTTTTTGTTGTTTTTTGACAGTAAAATGAAAAAAAAAAAAATGTGACAATGCAAACCAAAATGAGCCAGACGTCGCTAAGCCTGTTATTCCAGGGTGGTTATTTCCTTTTTTTTTTTTTTTTGAGATAACAATTCCTTATTCCCAAGGCTACCATTTTATTTTCAAAGGTCTAAATTCCCCTTGTAAAGAATACAGTATTCTATTCCCAAGACACACTATTCCTTTTTTCGGAGGCAGAAATCTTATTTTTTTTAAGGGGGAGGGGAAGGGGGAGGGGGGGGGGCGGTCGCCAGAAAGATGAATTCTGCAAATTGTCAGTCGAGATGAGTGCCACCATATCATAAATTTTCCTTCATAATTATACTTTGCCGTCAAAAGGATAACTGAGAGGAAAATTGGAAAAAAAAAACAACAACTAACAGACCTACGAAAGCCCACAGTTAGGGCCGGGAACTTGGATTAATCTGATAGTAGTCTCCCGGTACTAATGGAGTACTAGTTTTGGACTAAACTGACAGTGTCCCCCGTTACTGAAGGGAATGCTTGGACTAAAGTGACAACGTCCTCCGTTACTGAACGAATCATTTTTTGGACTAAAGTGACAGTGTCTCCCGTTACTAAACGGAATACTTGGACTAAAGTGACAGCGTCCCCCTGCTACTGAACGGAATACTTGGACTAAAGTGACAGTGTCCCCCCGTTACTGGACGGAATACTTGGACTAAAGTGACAGTGTCCCCCCGTTACTGGACGGAATACTTGGACTAAAGTGACAGTGTCCCCCCGTTACTGGACGGAATACTTGGACTAAAGTGACAGTGTCCCCCGTTACTAACAAGGAATGCTTGGACTAAAGTGTCCCCCGTTACCAATATGGAATGCTTGGACTAAACTGACGGTAATCTTCCGTCACTCCCGGGAATATTCAGATGCGAAGTAGGATTCATTTTGGCTTGCACCGCAGCAAAACGTGTAGCATGGTGTTTTCTCATGTGGTAGTGGTAGTGGTAGTGTTGGTGTCGGTGGTGGTAGTGGTACTGGTGGTAGTGGTAGTGGTGTTTCAGTACTGAGGTGAGGTGAGTTTGCTTGCTTCCTCCCCGGTGGTCTTGCAGTGAGTGAGTTGCTGTGAGAAGTAGTGGTGTTAGTGATGATGATGATGACGAGGGTGATAATAATGATGATGATGATGATAATAATGATGATGATTCATGATGAAAATATGCTTGCATTAATGCTGTAATTAAGATCACCAATGACTTGGAAGGCTCCTGATCAAATGTGATGGAAATAGTGAAAGTGATACCAAAATGCGTGAGGCCATTCGCCTGTGAGTGAGAATGGATGGCCGCAATAGTCAGTGTGTTTCTTCTGCCTTAGTGACGTGAGTAGATGTATTTGTGTGTGTGTGTGTGTTAGCAGGTGTGTGTTTTACGGATGGTGAAGATATTCTCTGTTTTTGTCTGCCTGTCTATCCGTCCGTCTATCTGTCTGTCTGTCTGTATTATTGATGTAACATGATTATGTAAATGTGTTTGTTTTTGTGCAAGTTGACGTGTGTAAACGTGTGAGATAATTATCGAAATCATTTCGCTCCCTACTATAGTGGTGTATGTCAATGTATGTATAATAATGTTTGTCTGTCTGTGTGTATGTAGATGACGAAGAAAATTTTCTCTCTTCGATACTAATGTCAGCGTAAGTACTGTATAATTATGGTTAGCTTTGTCCGAGTGCACGAGCCAGTGAATGATACAGAACGTGTCTTTTCTGTACCAGCAGTGTGTACGTGAGTGTGTATGTGCATGCATGTGTTGGATCTCCCTTATGTGTTATACTGTATTCTACAAGAATATTAGTACAAGAATATCTCTGAGCTTCACTCTGTGTGAGCGCGTGAATAAAAAAAAAAAAACAGTTCAAAATTGTATTGTCTCTCTCTGCCTTTCTACCCATGGGCTAATTTGGCCTATGGAAAACCGTATTGGTCAGGTATTGTCATTTTCTAATAAAATTGTTTATCGGTCTCTATCATTCTAGACTTGCTTTTATAATGATCTCTCTAAGATCATGTCAATACTACAGTATAAAGAATTAAACTTGATGCGGTCTTATAATGATACGTGTTGTGATACGATGAACACGATACCATGAAGAAAAAAAAATGTGATAAAATTTGATGAAACGAGAGAATTATTTGCAACAGCACAGAGTCCAATACAAACTGGTGAGCGAAGAGTGATTATATTTTAAACTTATTCTAAAATATTATAATGATCTACTCCGCAATATAAAGTGTAAAATTTTACTCCAAATCATATGCTGATAATATTCGGTATCATTTTATGGTATCAAGTACCATGACGAAACTAAATTCCTTTCTTTATTAGACTTGGTTAACTAAAACAATGAAAAAAAAAATCTCTGCCATACGCAGCTAACAAAGCGATGTCCTTTTAAGTTGGGGGAGCTTGCCAAAATCAGGCGGAAAAAAGAGGAGAAAGCGAAAGGGATGGAGAGAGAGATTGCAAGAGAAAGACCAGCAAAAATAAAGAAAAAAAAAAGAGGATGAAAAGGACGTATTTTGTGGTGCTGGTTGGCGGAATGTTGTTATGGGACCGTAGTGTAATTACAAAGTCGAATAGAAAAAAATACGGGATTCTCTTCGTTGGGCGTCTGTAGCTTATTAGGTGATATATTATTGCGGTTTCCTGAGCAGTCATGGTGGTGAGTTGAATTTGGGTAATTTCCATAATGTCTGGCCTTAGTTCTAAAAATTTCAGGTAAGATGTACTTGGGTGCGTGAGAGTTTGTCTGTTTATGTGCTTACGTGTATGTCTGTGTGCGTGTGTTTATGCGTATGGTCCCCCGACAAGAATACACATAATGGCGGCCGTTCCCCTGAAATCAGTGACGTAGAAGACAATGGCCAAATGAAATAAAGTATCTGTGTATGTTTGTAGATTGCACTGTGAAGAAAAATTTAAATCCTGTTTGTGTAGCATGACGTGTGGTATACTGTTTGTGCTTTTGTGTATGTGTATGATGTTCCATCCGGGTAAAAAATGACGATTTTCTGATAAAACTGATGATCAATGACAGAATGAAATAAAGTGTATGTATGGGTTACCATAACTCAGGCATAATTATTATGCAATTTTTATTTTTTTTAGTGACCTTGGTACTGTAGAATGAAAACTACTCTCTCCATGGTGTACATTCCTCTCTTGTTAGCAAAATTAACAGCCTTGTAAGTGCATGGCAAAAATGAAACAATACAATTCATTATGAAAACATAATCAAAGTAATAAAGTCAATTAAAATGTAATGAAATAACATCTAAAATTAAACAAACGATTGTCGTGCGCTACATAAAATAATGATAATAATATTGGAGGGGGTTAGTATGACAAAAAAGGGAAAACATGATAAAAAGGGTGTGCCATAACTTTTGTGATTTTCGTGTCCATTTTTCGCTACAAGTCGTAGCCTACTTGAGTGTGTGGCGAACGAACGACACAGCTTTTGTGTGTGTATGTGTGCTCTTGCTGTGCACTAGCGTTTATTTATGCGGGGGTTAGAGGTCGTGGCACGATGAAAGGGTAGAGGGAGATAATTGTAAGCGGGATTTGTTTCATACCGCTACAAGTGTGTATGCATGTGCGTTCAAAGACACACGAAAAAGGAAAAAAAAAATCAAGGTATAATATAATGAAAAATATACTTTGAATTGAGTAAAGCTATTTTTTTCAAAATAAATACAAATTGGTGCAGGGGAGATTACTGATGACTAAAAAAAAAAGTAAAAAAAAAATTAAAAACATACAACACATTTTCAAGGAATTAATCAAAATCAATGTTTTTCATTCGTATCATGTGCGTATTCTATCCGTATGAACATTTCATTTGATATACACTGGAGTGATCACGTCGTAGGTGAGTGCGTGTGCGTATGTTTGTTATTTCGTGTGCTATCAGTGTGTTATGCCATTTGTTTACGAGTTTATACGCAATTTTAAATCAATCCCTTGAGTCTACACTTTCTCCACCCTCCCCCACCCACAATAAAGTTTTGGTAGTTAAAAAAAAAAAAAAGCCACAAAAAAAAATCTAATTCAGCGTAACAGGTACGGCGAACCGTTTGGTCGTAGTTTTTCTTTTGGTCGACTTTTGATCATTTCAGATAGCGCACTGCATTCTTGAATTTTCTAGCCCAAGGAGAAATTCCACTTGGTGTTAATTTTTGTTGCTGTTTGTTTATTTATTTATTTTACTTGCAATGAAGTTAAAAGTCCCAGGTGAGTACTGCAGATCAGTTAAAACTGAACTCTTTCGGTTTCAAGCTAGTGTTGAAAATAGCAATAGACTCTGATGACAAAAATTAGCAGCCTTACCCAAGGATGGTAAATTTCTGTTTTCTGGATAAAAGTGTCGTAGATGAAAAAAATAATGAAAACCAATCCTTCGGAATGTGGTCGTTTCATTGACATAAACTATCTGTTTGTCGTAAGCCATAAAATATCTCTGTCAAATTATGAATACCAGATATAAACGACAGGTCTTTCTGTAGCACTACCATGTCGCCGTCTATGAAAACATACAGTGGTAATAGGTTTTTGTAGGAAGTATAAATGAATATAGAGTCTATGTTTGAAAAAGCCTAGCAAAAATCCTTGCTGAAAAACTCTTTCTACTTGTAGTGTGGTGTATACAGGTGTGTTCATGAGGAGAGTATAATTATTAATGGAATACGATTTGGTCACAAAAGCAGCAAACAGTGATGATAATGGTATGCCATAGACATGAAAATGGGGGAATAAGCCAGCAAGGTTGTTCTTCAGAGTTGTGTTTTCATTGCTGTTCACTGCACGTTGCCATGGTGATATTTGTTGCTATACTGTTGTGTAGCATGCTTCTTGAGAAGCTATTGTGCTCTGGAGCAAGGCGGGGATAGGGGGTGTATGTAGACAGGAAAAAGGAGAGAGAGAGAGAGAGAGACGGAGAGAGAAGAGAGAGAGAGAGAGAGAGAGAGAGAGAGAGAGAGAGAGAGAGAGAGAGAGAGAGAGAGAGAGAGAGAGAGAGAGAGAGAGAGAGAGAGAGAGAGTGAGACAGAGACAGACAGACAGACAGACAGACAATATGGTTTTAAATACAAACAATCATAAGAATGTCACAAAATCGGGGCAATATTATAATGTGAAATTCTAGCCAAAACACACTTCCATACTTATGGGATGATGACAAACTTGAATACATGACCACAGCAGAGCACCATACTTACGCCCAGTGATAGGGTGGATAATGGTTGTCGGGTGGGTGGCGGCAGGTTGTGGTGATGCTTGCTTAGGCTTGGTCACTTTTGTGTTCGATTTTGCAAACTCTAATCTCAAAGTTTGGGGTAGATCGGGGTCAAATCGAACACCCTGTGAAAAATCAGCATAGATTACATTAATGGCAGCTTATAAAATATATAAACACAATGAAATTGGTGAAATATTGTGGGTATGGTGTTCCATATACACAGAACTTATTTAGTGACTCATTTTATCAGTAGTGTTTCAACCTACCTGCAAATCCTGTTTCGCCGTTTCGGCGGCCATCCGAGAACTGAAGGTGACAAATCCCACAGGCTAAAACGAGGAAGAAGAAAAGAAAACAACATAGACCGTGAATTTCCATATTTTATACACATTCTGGGTGTGGTCACTGTCCACTGTCCCTCCCTACCCATTTGAACACATCCGGTCCACTCATCCATGACCGTTTCCCAACCAGCAACCCTATGGAAATGCCATGCGTAGGAGTGACGTCAAATTTGCACATAGGAATGACGACGCTCCTGCATAGATCCTCTGGTTACGACATCACGCCGACATCAGTCTGATGTGACAGAACCACCCTACGGCAATCCTACCAATCTTACAGAAATCCTACTCCGGATTGACGTAAGGATGCTGGCTGGGTTAGTTGTCATTCTGCCACATTTCAGACGTACAGCTTCCAAGATATCAATTCTAAACACCCTCAGAGAACACCTATGTATGTAGACTCTCATAGACGAGTATCACCATTTGGATGTCGCAAAAAAAAAAAAAAGGCGTACACACATATGGTCTTAAAAACCATCTTGTTTCAGTTAGGCAGGTGACAATATATATCATGCGTTCTGAATATACGGGCAGTGAAATATCAACAAACAGGAATAATAATAATATTCCATTGACACACGCACACACATTGCTGTTGGTGTGTTTCCTCCGTGTGACACAGTCATCATGACGTCATTGTGTGCGGGGTATTACGACGCCATCCGTGATTGGTTACATAAACAGCCAATAGACACACACACACTTACATTGTCCACAGTCATGCAAAGTGTAATGTTATACAGAGTGGCGAGTGGATCACAATATCTTTTAGCAGAACTCTCTGTCGTCTGTTAGGGTCGCAGCAGACGAGACATTAATTTTAGTATAGTTTTCTTTTTCTTTTTTTGGTTATCATAATAATACATGGGGTAATCCCTCTCCTCTTTTTTGGGAAAAGGTGGGGGGGGGGGGCATTTGGCTGTTATATTTGGGATGGTGGATCACTAAAACTAACATTGTACATGAAGTACACAACTGTTTAGTTAAAATTTTATTTTTATCTATATTCATTGGTCATGATATTATCAGTGACATCATCAGAACACTGTATATAAATATTATATTTATTTTACTGTTAAAACTAGTAAGAGACTTGTTTTCTGTTAAGTCTATTCTCTTATGTTATTCATTTATCATTTTATTTTCTCTGTATTAAAACACAGTCCTTAGCCCTATTCTCGTTCAAGAATCGAATGCATAATTATTATTATTTCTAACACAATTTGCCACTCCTATCAGGGTTCATTTTAATTTTTCCTTTTTAGTTCCCCTGAAACCTCAAGGGAAGGATAATGAGTTCAAGATCTTTACTCTTTTTTCCTCTGTTATTTCATTTCCTTTCTTTTGTCTTTTCCAACCTTTACCATCGAGCATCAGCATACTTACAGAAGTATTCTTTCCATTTTTGTTGGTGATTTTTAGAAGCGATCCTTCGTATCCCTGAAACACAAGAAGTGAAAATAGGTGCAAAGTGATCACACACACGTAGATATACATGTATATAAAACACAGTGAATTTGGTGAAATGTGGGGGATATGGTGTTCCATAATACACTCAACTTAATTTAGTGACCCATTTTATCAAAGGAGATACATGTCGACGCTGAGTATAATGTTACTACGGACCATGCCAACGAGCAAATGAAAAGGGGAAAAAGGGAGAGTGTGATTCTCATTTGAGATCCCTTTAATAATGAATGTTGTAATTCGACCTTATGAATTTAATACTGACAAAAAAAAAGAAAAACCAATACAAACTCATCTAACATCGAATTTGTTTATTTATTTTTTTTCCCGTAAATCTTCCAGGGTCTAATTATTTCTTCTGCCTTCATTAATCTGTCTACATCTTTCGTGATTTATTGGACTTTCTGTGTTTTTATTATTATTATTATTTTTTTTTGAAGAGGTGACACGCCGTCTACTTGAATTCAGTCCGAACTATTGGTTAAATTGTCGTTTAATTCGTCTAACAACTTCTTCATTTCCCACTCTGAAGTATTTTTATGTTAAGTGGCAAAAGTAATCTGCAGCGACATGTATCTCTTTTGGATTTGCCGGGCCACACACAAAAAAAAGTAGGGAGGCAGACAGTCCGAGACAGAGAGAGAGAGAAAGAGAGTGAGAGAAAGAGAGAGAGAGTGAGAGAGAGAGAGAGAGAGAGAGAGAGAGAGAGAGAGAGAGAGAGAGAGAGAGAGAGAGAGAGAGAGAGAGAGAGAGAGAGATATTCTGCAAAGGGGTGAAGAATGAACGATATGTCCAGCCATGTTACTCTGGTGCAAAACTCCAACATTGTCTAGGTCTTTATCTGAGTCTTGCACCGCAATGAGCAACTGTGGACTAACAGTCTGTTTTTTGTGACACTATACGGGAGTGTTGCAGTGAGGACAGACAGACAGACACACAGATATGCATGCAAGTGGACAAATGTTCATTCATGTTCGTCAGTGAAAACAATTTCTCATTCAATAAATGGTAACAGGAAACAGAGAATCTTTAAAGGTACAGAGAGAAGGAAACTGAATTCAGGGTCAATGGATTGTCTTAACTGTCATCTTAAAGATATGAAACATATTATCATTTAGGAGAATGGGTAAAGAGAGAGAATTAATTTTGCCATTGCAATATGCAGTGGCATTACAAGGGTGAGGCAGATGGGGCGGAGGAAGTGGGGGTGAAGGTTAATTTTTATGGCTAAGGTGACAAAACGTCACTATTTTAATCAACACAATTTTCAAAGGACCGACCCCCCCCCCCCCCCCGGCCTCCCACCTTTTTTAAAAACATACCCTCTGTCCCATCAACTTTAATTACACCCCTCATCAAAATCATTAGAAAATAAAATAGAACAGAAAACGCAAACTTTTTGTTTTTTCTTAGCATACTGTCAAAATATTTGTCAAATGAGATGAAATTTTAGCCATAGCGCCGTCTGTATTTGGTAACGAATCCTATTATAAAAGAAGCGAGACCTCCAGTGTAATCATGAAAGGCTTTTTAACCGCTGAGCCTTAAATTCTACAAAATATCAGATTACACGTAGAAGGAGGTAAAGATGTACGTGGGCCTATTTTAAAAGGTCTTAAAGTCCGCTGTATTTTTAATAGTTTCGTTGATTTTGAGCCTCAAGTGAGTTGAACAAAAGAAAGTGTTCCGACATTTTGAGCCGGATTAAAAAAAAAAAGACGAATTTTCTTCGGGTAGAATTAAAAAGTATGACTGGAAATTTCGTTCTAACCGCCAGTTTACACACTGGTGATCGAAGCTCAATTTTAAAAATCACATCTGTGCATTCCCCGAGTCAGCGGGCCGCGTGATTTTTTTCCGTACGAGCTTTAGCAAATTCAGGAGCGGTGCAGCAACAGACCCCCAAACACAGGACAGCTCCAACACATCCCAGGGATTTTCGGTGACGTTCAGAGTCATATCAGGCACAGTCCAGAGATTGCAGCACCCATGGATGTGTTCCATAGGACGAGAAATCCCTTAGCTGATGACCTGTGTTTGGGGGTCTGTTGCTGCTCCGCTCCTGAATTTGCTAAAGCTCTTGCGAAAAAAAAAATCACGCCAGCGGGCCAGCTAGTATTATTAGATAATATTTCTTCATAAACACCTTTGGCTCAGTAACTAGGACAGTATGACAATCAATCAAAGTACAAAGTACAAAGAGTTTGATCACTCATCAAGGCTACATTGTGAAGAAATGAGGGAAACTGAAAAGACTTATAACATAAAATGACAAACAAAATAAAGACATCATGATCGTGGGCGTGTTACGTCATTGCAGTCTAAAAATAACCAAACACGCGGGCGGTGATATACAAAACTGTGTCGCTGCAAACAGAAAGGAAAAAAATCAAAAGAAATGGAGCAAAAAATCTATAACAAATAAATAAAAATAGACTGAAGAACATAATTAATGAAACTAAAATTAAAACGTGATTAAACTGAAAAGGGAAGGGTGCTGCATCCGTGGTGAAAACCTGCAAGAAAATAACATGTGAAATGATTAGTACGTGATGCGTTCGCAACTCTGACATACAGTTGTGAATTAGTAACAAGTACGTGTGTAATGTACGAAATATCCTCTTTAAACGATTTGTTAATAACCGGGAGTTACTGCCGAGGCCCCCTCCATTTATGTAATAATTTGGTTTATTGCAACGCTTATCAACAATAATGATCAGTGTCTGATACGGCCAGAAATACGAATGAATTTATGTCCGGGATCACAGAGAACTCAGCACGACAGCAACAACAACAACAATAACATCACCAAAAACAACAACACCAACAACAGTGAACAGTAACAGTGTATTAAATACACAATCCTACCAATAAAAAAGCAATAATAACAATGATACTTATAACCAAGAAAAATATAATAATATAAAATAATAAAAGTAATAACAATAACAATAACAAAATTGATAACAATAGAATAAAAATAATAATAATATTGATGATGTTATTAGTAATAATAGGCATCACAATAGGAAATGACCATAATAATAATACTAAATAATAATAAATAATAATCATCATCATCATCATAATAATAATAATAAAAAAGTAATCTATATAATAACAAAAGTAACAAATTAATTACAAAAACGGAAATAAAAATAACTGCGAATGTCCAGTAACAGCCCAGTTAAAGAAGAGGACCCCCGATAAGAAGGATATTTCTGTAGACGTGTGGGATGACAATGTGCTATAGAACAACCTCTGTAATAACGAGTTAATCGATCGTGGTGATAATGACAGCCATGGTGTAGGATATGGTAACAACGAATATGATAACTATAATATAATAATATTCACATGTTCATGTCCTCATATTTTGCATTTGTGTGGAACTGAAACCAAACAGAAATAAATATGAAAACAAATAAATACAAACATTTCATTCAAACTGAATCAAAATTGTGAACATGTTTTGAATGCACGCAAAAATCAAACATATGTACACACAAACTGTGGTGATCTGATATAATAGATTGGCTGGAATCTCGAATAATATATTTTTCTACAATAACACCCCCCTCCCCCCCCCCCAACAAAAAAACACCAAAATAAACACACACACACCCTCCTTTTTATATTACATAATTTATAACCGTACTGCAAAACTTGAGCCGAGAAATCCGCGGCATGGAGAAAAATCTAAATATTTGCAATGTTTCCCCTGACCTCATTTTAAAATTTGTAGTTAAGTTTTCGATGGGCGAATAAAATCATCATCGTCATCATCATCATCTTCATCATCGTCGTCATCATCATCATCGTCATAATAATGAAGATCATCTATACAGCGCCCAATCCAAACAATCTGCTCCAGGCGCTTTACAGAAAGTCTTGTTCTTTCCATCTGTATCTCACCCTCCCTCTCTCCTTCTCTCTTTTTTTTTTTCTCTCTCTCTCTCTCCCCTTCTCTCTTTCTAGCTCTATCTCAAACACAAATTATTTATTGTCGTATCATGCTCAACCAGGACAATAATTCAATGGAGGCGTTTTTTTAAAATTTTCTAAATCAGATCCCACACCTCCTTAAATAATTCGAGATTCCACCTAAGTATGCATGCAATGGTCGTTTTGAGGAAAAGTTCGAATATTTTATTGTTGTTCCAGTTATCTTTATCGTGGTATAGACATTCTTGACAAAACAATAACAAAACAACAGATTTGACATAAGATATGTTTCTATGAGGAATATTACAGGCAAGTATTTTGCCGGCGCATTTTTCGAACTTTTCAGTCAAAACCACCCTCGCATGCGAGTGATTTTTTTTGCGTGTGAGAAATGGTTGATAACGGGCCATGTCTTTACCGGTAGTGTGGCGTATTGCTGTGGGTAAGATAAAAAACATGGATAAATAAATGAAATGCAGCAAGACAAGGTAAAAAAAAAAAAAAAGACCATAAAAGATAAAAAAAAAAAGTTTTTGAAAAATTGGAAAATTAACTAGCTGCGCAATAATATTGACAGCATAATCATTTTATTATAAGAGATGTAAAAAAAAAAAAAAATGTTCAGAAATCTTTTATGATAAACATTATTTAGAATGAAAGTTCTACGTAAGGTGGCGACATTAATATGGAGTGATATAACATACTTGTTCTAAAATTAATCAAAATTTTACTGTCATTCAAATAATGATTAAAACATAATTAAGTAAGTGAATCAATTCAAATGTGAAGTACAAAATGGTGTTTGAGAGAGAAAGCTGGTTAAAAGAGAGGACTCTGTTGGGTCGTCGTATTAACAAAAGTTCTGATAATATCGTACATCTGTTATTGGGTATTTTTCATTAAACGGAACATGCAAAACATAGTGATATTATGTGTCATTCGTCAATTATATGACTTGTTTTGCACTGAGTGAAGTTGTTCTTGCCTCGGTTTGGATTCAGGCATGAACTTTCTTTGAATTCAAGTTGCAGGACAGACTTGTTTTAGTCCCGCTAGTGCGCGAGGCCGCGTGTAAAAAAAAACTCCACAGTCCGTAGAACCAGAGAGTATGTTTCTATAGAGAGATCTAACTTCCGCCAAATCGCGAAACTAGGTCGCTGCGATAAACAAAATATTGAAGAACAGAAAGAGACCATCTCCACCAAAGATAGTGTGCATATCTGTTTACTGTGGTTTGTTCCAATTTTTGGGTTGATTGAAACTGTTTAAAACCGTTTGTAGGCTCTTACGCCCCGTGGAAATGCACCAACGGATATTATTTACCGCAGCGATCTACTTTCCGCTTCATGCTAACAGTGGTTTCGCGGAGTCTCCCGTGTCTCGCAGTGCAAATCGACCAATAGTGAAACCTCTCTATACATACATATTCTCTGGTAAAACCGAGGCAAACACATACAGACTTGACTGAGTGAGCTAGGAGCATCATTATTAGGCCCAAAGCTGATGGCTGACGTCATGTCTGAGACTAAATGTTGAGTGAGTGGTTACTTGGTCCGTGGCCATGTTTAATTATACTTGAGTGGAGCCCAGCTGCGATACGATGGTGGGGCATAATAATTATATGCCTTGCAGGCCAGACTTAGGCCAAATATTTCTGTAAGAACTCGGAATGTTAGAGACACACATTTCAGAAGGCGTGAAAGTGTTTTCCTGTTTTCTGTTTGTGAATTTGCCCCAGGCATCATCAACTCCACCTTTGCCACTGGGTTAAGCCTTTAACCTTTTCATGTTCAATACCCTTCGCCATGGCGCAAGTAACCATTCATTCACTAAAATGATAGCATGGCGTCACCAGCATTCAGTTTTGCACCAATCAAATTGATAATTGAATAATATAATAAATATTCTATCCTTGGCCCTGTCATGAAGCCACACAAGTATAGCGCACACCTGCAGATGACCAATCATTTTTGTTGCCAAATACTGTAAGAATTTCCTTGAAGAAGGCTGTAAAGGGGGAAGGGGGGGGGGGGCATAGTGTTTTACACAGAAAGCTACAGCTGAACAGTGACCACTACAAAATATACTTAAGATAAGGACTACATTTCAAATAATAGGTTTTCGTTTCTCCTTTCTCCGTAAAAATTAGATCCTTCGCACTTGTGTGATCTCTCCTTAGAGCCATCGTGAGCATAAGTGAGCACTGTGTTTAAAAATAAGCATATTTTGGCTTACACAAGAGTAACTGATAAGATTCCATATTATGTCAAAACGAATGTTCGGTCCTTTTTTTGCTACATAAAAACAAAACAAAACGCAAAACGACTCAACATGAATGAATGTGAAACGTGAGTTAAGCCGTGTTTCCATGGGTACGGAAACCGAAACGGCAATGGAAAAGTAAAAAATCCAACAAGTAATAAAAGTGTTCCCGTTTCAATGAAAATATTCTTTCTATTTCACTGCTTGAAGGGTTTTCGTCGTCTCCTTAGCCGTTTCCATATCCGTTTCCATTTCCGTACACATGAAAACGGACCTTTATACATCGTATAATATGCGCATTAAAAAAACACCAACAAAACCAGACTTCAACCCTTTAGTGTTCCAGATTTGGCTTATATTCAGTAAAAATGCATACAACTGGCTTGATACACTGCAGATAACACTGAAATGGTTTTTTTTTCCTCCAAAAAATCAAAATGAAAAAGAAAAAAGACATAATTAAACATGTGATTTCTATGTGAAAAACCTAGCGTTGAGTACATATCTTTGTGGAAACTTGAGGTCAAGTGATTATGTTTTGTGTGTGAGACACAGAGAATACACAATGTGTTGGTTATGATCGGACATAGAACAAACACATGCATGTTTTCGCGCGGGGCAGCAACTTGTATCACAGTGCGCCGCGGTGCATCACAGAGCAGCTCGGCGCGTACAGTGAAGATGACCAAATGCATTAAACAGTCTATGCTCAGGCGCGCTAGTCGATTTTGATCAGTCAAGTATTTGTACAATGACGTCGCGACAGCGACTTTCATCAAAGATACTAGAAACGATAAGATGAGACACTCTCTTCTTCGCACCATTAAAAAAATCCTTGTTTACTAGTCAAATATCATGCCAAAGTTATAAAAAAAGAAACAACTAAACTTCAGGTATTGAGTGTGTTGTTTGGGCTTTGGGCTTGGCATGACTCTGAAGGCTTCAGTTCTGTTCAAGATGCCTCACTCTACCAACAACAGTTCTGAGTCATTGTGCTTAATTCAGAAGATAGTAAAGACTCAAGACTTTCTGGCTGATTTTTATGTACAATTTGTTTCTGAGTCCAGCTGGACATAGGCAATGGTATAGAACTAACGCCCTTCAATTCATGATGACAGTGGTTTCGTTGCTATGGCAACAGTCAGTAAAAAATCT
This sequence comes from Onchidella celtica, assembly GCA_963931925.1. Lineage (NCBI taxonomy): Eukaryota > Metazoa > Mollusca > Gastropoda > Systellommatophora > Onchidiidae > Onchidella > Onchidella celtica. The sequence continues at coordinate 30,435,024 of OZ007584.1, forward strand.
GTAACACGCGCAGAGGACAGCAGTTTTGCACCAGTCATGTCTAGAAATATCTCAATCTAGGTCACCACAGAGTCCTCTATTTTTCACAGCTTAGCCTGCTTAACGAACTCAGGTCTCGTAATGACAGCTCCTGGTGGTGCTCCAAAAGTTACAGATGCCCAGTAATGTGATAATGAAAATTAGCCCGAAATACTGCAACAGTGAGACGAATTACTAATTGCTGTTCCAGTTACGAAACAGCTCAAATGTATCCGCACAACTGCAGGTGGCAACTCCTTTTTAGACAAAATAATCTATAAATTCTTCGAAGGGATATCTATTTCCGCTATTGATTATGTACAGTTGATTATAAGATTTCAAATGTATATTATTTATATAACTAAAATTGTATTTAAGATTTAAATTGTACGTCACGTAAAACCCTGCACGGAAGACGGACCGAAATCACTCCCAGATAAAACGGCAATTTTTAGTGACAGGAAGCAACGAGGCTATTTTAGTCACCGGAAATGACGTCACACAAGTGAGCCGACAGCAACAACAACAACAATGACACATGTTGGAGTGAGTGATGGCGGTGATGTTTGTCCGAGACCGACTGACACAGTCGGCGGTGATGCTGGGTGAAGTGACGTACGCTCACTAACAGACACACAGATAAACACACACACACAGGCACAGGAAGTAGATCTGGAAAAAAGGGGCGACTACTCACGCAATTGTTCTTGTCAGTTACAATGTTCTTACCCATAATTTTTAACAAGCCATTTTCAAAGCCCTGAAAGTCAATAATGTCGTTGTCCATTGAAATAGGTAGGTTAAATGTGAGAACAAAGATTATATTTGGTACAGGTAACACTAACAACGAAGGTAACTGCGACTTGAGTTCTTGTTTGGACCATCTCCATTTTCTGAAAAAGCTGGAGATCTTTTAGTATGTAGAAGAGATATAACAAATGCCACACTTTGACACTTGTTTAAAATGCATTGTGGCATTTATCAAGCTGTTTCACAGTTCCGGTTTATTCTAACTCCTTATCATAATACTAAAGCCGCAAACGTTTAATATCGAATTTGTGAGTTGTGCAAAAAGTGGAATTGGAACAAACAAGGACTGAGGTCGCCATATGTTACACTAGATATGCTGGAGGAAGAAGTGGAAGGTGAGAGAGAGAGAGAAAATGAATTTAGGTACAAGTCCTATTTAATTTATAAAAAGCTGAAATAATATCTGGAAATTATACAGATTTCTGTGAAAGGGATCCCATGAGCTGGATGGTAACAGTGGTGAGTTAGGGGCCTGGTGTCTTCTTGAGCATGGGATTGAATGGGTTAATAAAGGTTAAACTGAAACTGGAAAGAAAATATTGAGCCGAGCTTTTACTTTCACTTTCGCCCATACTTCCAGGAAACGGGCACAGTGGTCAATCTCGCAGTGCTGTAAAATGAAATAATTCAGTTCATTGTGGAAGAAACCAGTAAAATGCAGTGTAAAATAACTTCAAACAGATTAGCTGAAGAGGCTGGTCTAAAGGTCAATGATCCAAATTCTGAAATGTGATGAAAAATGGTTGGACAAATTCCTGAACAATTAATTGTTTGGCTTGGCTACTCGAAGCTAAGGCAAACATGAGGCCAAAAAGAAAGAAACAAAAAATCATACAAAAATTACAGGGAAATAAGACAAATTGTCCTGAATGAAGAAAATTTATAAAATGGAAAACTTGACAACCCCAGTTCCCTCTCTGTCACAAAATGAACAAGAATGTTGAATAAAAGAGTGAAATATAACTGATATCTCGTACTGCCACAGTCAAATCTTCCCAAAACAATCAAGAAGTGCCAAAAAACAAGTACAAACAAACAAGTAAACAAACAATAACAAGTGTTCGAGGCAAAAAAGTTCTCTGTGAAGAATAGTTGACAAATGGAAACAATTGATACAAAATCTGAGAATGGGAAGGCAACTCATGTGTTTCAAATTCTGGAGATGCATGTGTAAAATAATCATATTCATCTGGGAGACGCAGACAGAGCAGACCAAAATAATAAAAAAGAAAAAGTAAGCAGAGAAAGAGAGACAATTCGAAAGAGAGAGAGAGAGAGAGAGAGAGAGAGAGAGAGAGAGAGAGAGAGAGAGAGAGAGAGAGAGAGAGAGAGAGAGAGAGAGAGAGACAGTAAAATGAGAAGAGATCCTCGTATATGCGTGTCTACTGCCAATCAGACAGACAAACAAACGGACAGACGGACTGACAGACAAAATAAGAATTATACAAAAGGAAAATGTATACCGAGAGGTTCAATGAAAACCATATAAAAAAAACCCAAATCATACATGGTCTAAATTGCAAACTCAAACATATTTTAGTTATATGATATCTGTTGGAGGAAAGAGGGATAGGATAACATATCCATCAGTATTTATTGCCGACAATCACACTGACAAGCATAACATTAAACATATAAAGAAGCACACAGCTTGGTCATACCTTGTATGCTCGAAAAAGCAAGTACAGTTCTCTGGGCTTGGCGTCCATTGGCAAACCGCTGACAAATAGGGTGCGTACCTGGAAGGAATAGACAAGGTGAAATATGAGATTGTGAATAAGAAAACCCAGCTTAATTCGGCAAAGCTGATTTTGGGAAAAAACGGCTTTGAAGTGAAAAATAATATGGGACCGACACAAACTTCCAACTTGGCTGTTGCTTAGGAGACCGTGGCATGTTACAGGGTAAACTGTAGATGAGCAGTGAACACTACTCACTATGATCTCTATAACGGCTTTGTAATTAGACTACGGTCTCCTAACAACAATCACTCCAATATTACTTGGTCAGTTAGCTATTGCCACTTATGGGGCTAAATGCCGTTTTCTCAAAATCTTGTTTTAGGGGGGTCACTGACTTCAATTTATCAGAAATGTCTTGTCTTTTTATTATATGTACAGAACTCAAAATGCCATGTTGCCGATTTAAGCCTGGTTTTCTCATGCACACTCACATGTGGTCAGTGATGGAATATTATAGAGAATTTTGTTTCTTTCTGTGATGGTTAATTTACACAAGTCTGGGGTTTTTTCAGCTTGAAGAGTGACCACTGGACGGTAGCGGAGACTGATAGATAGATCAGAAAAAACACACATAGGGCTGGCTGGATGGTAAGCAGGCTGGCTGGACGATGGGCAGGCAAACAGGCAGCCTAGTGGTCAGAGAGACATATAAACAGAAAACAGAGAGACAAACGCAGGCTGGCAGGCAGAAAGACAGTTACGTAGACAGATAGATAGATAGATAGATAGATAGATAGATAGATAGATAGACAGACAGACAGACAGACAGACAGACAGACAGACAGACAGACAGACTCACAGACTGACAGACAGACAGACAGACAGACAGACAGACAGACAGACAGACAGACAGACAGATAGATAGATATGCCAACATTCTTTCAAAGATGAACAGTAACTATTTTTAGCATCACGATACAGTCATATATTGAAAGAAGTGATCATGTTATACAAGCGTGTGAGCTAATTGAAATTCAGACTTATTTCATAATCTTATCTCCGGAAAATTTCTAAGCTTATTTTAACATCCGGGTGTGTCCTTGCGTTGTCTGTGACGTATTACACCGCATTATATTAAGCCGGTGTATGCACGCCAAAATCATGCGCACCCATATTAGAAAACAAACACACGCGATGCAAATGAATCTGCGCGCATGACGTTTCGCGAATGTCAAAATTCCGTTTGCACCCAGATGTCAGGACTACTTTCTTTCAACGCTGTCAACTCATTCAATATTTGCACGAATATTTAAGTAAAATCTCTGTGGGAAACAAACAGACTTTCGGGAAGCTTGTGAAAGCGACATTTCTATACCCACCAAGATGGCGCTTGCATGTTTATATAGGGACATTAAATGATGCACTATGAACATGACTGTGGGAAGTGAAAAACATTTCAACCCTTGGGTTTCGGCGTTCCATAATTTGACACATCATGCCACCTGGTGGTCAAATACTGTCATTATAATTTTTATTATTATTATCATTATTATATTATTTCCACTGTTATTTTGAAATGTTTGCCGCGAAATAATTTTTCGTCATCTTTCGCTCATTGGCAATAAAATGGATTTGATGTTTTCTGTCTGTCTGTCTGTGTTTGTGTCTGCCTGTTTGTCTGTCTCTCTTTCTTTCTCTCTCTCTTTCTCTCCCTTCCTCCCTTTCTCATTATCTCTCTCTGTGTTTCCTCTCCCCCCCTGTTCCCCCTCTCTCGCTGTTTCCCCCCCCTCTCTCTCTCTGTTTCCCTCTCTCTTTATCTCTCTCTCTCTCTCTCTCTCTCTCTCTCTCTCTCTCTCTCTCTCTCTCTCTCTCTCTCTCTCTCTCTCTCTCTCTCTCTCTCTCTCTCTCTCTCTCTCTCCTCCCTTCTCTTGCTGTTTATATCTATTTCTCATTTTAACCCGACAAGGCTATTTCAGAGACGAGGAGAGAACCTCTAAAAAGTCGCCCAAGACTGGGGTACCTTCATCAGAAATTATTAGTTCTGCTTCGATCCCGACCCTGGGCAGAATTCGAGGTCAGGTCCTTTTGCACAGTGGTCGAGCGCTCTAACCATTAAGCCACTGCGCCACCCACTGAATAGGACAGAACACAGGAGCAAATGTCAAACAGAATGGACAAGTGGACACATTGGTCTAGAGGATAGATGTTCGCCTCTCAAGCCAAAGGTACCGGGTTTGATCTCCGGTCGGTACCTGCAGGCATGTTGGAATTACTTTGGGGGGGGAGGGGAATTCCTGTCCCTGATCCTGCGGTAGGTAGGATCGAGCCCTTAGCCTTCTCGGATACAGACGAAAACCTCGGAGGGTCCGTGTGCACGTTGCGCACGTTAAAGATACCTTGGCAATTGGAAATCGAGAAGGGCAGGCCTAACAAGGCCGCTGCCCGGGGCAAAATTAAAAAAAAGCAAAACAAAAAAACTCTACCACAAAAAAATTATCAAAAAAAGTAAAACCAAGAAAAGTGAGGTGGAAATGCCAACCTCCTAAAATAAAGACCTAAATACCAAAACGAATGGATGACCTCTCCCACATCAAACCGACCCTGGTTACGCCGCTGACTTCTAGAATTATACAGAAAGACACAGGGTGGTGCAGCTTTCAGCCACTACGCTCGGAATCGATCTATTTGTTCGATTGACGCTCTCAGCAATGATTAGAAAAGGTGTGTTCTGTTGGGATAAAACATTGCGTATTGATGGATTGCTCACGGTTCTTGGTGTGTGTTGAACTGGAGTATGTGGGCACAGAAGAAAGAGAAGGCACGAAAGACGAAGTGATGGCGGGAAGGAGAGAAAAGGAGAGGGGGGGGCCGATGAGAGAGAGAATGTGAGAGGTGAGAGAAGAGAGAAAAGGAGAAAGAAAGAGGAGAGAGAGAAAGAGAGAGAAAAAGAGAGAGAATAAGAGAGAGAGAAAGAGAAAGAAAGAGAGAGAGAAAGAGAAAGAAAGAGAGAGGAAGAGAGAGAGAAAGAGAGAGAGAGAGAGAAAGAGAAAGCGAAGAAAAAGAGAGTGAGGAGAGGAAGAGAGAGAGAAAGAGAGAGAGAAGAAAGAAAGAGAGAGAGAGAAAGAAAGAGAGAAAGAGAGAGAGAGAGAAAAAGAGAGGAAGAGAGAGTGAGAGTGAGGGGAAAGAGAGAGAGAGGGAGGAGAGGAGAGAGGGAAAAG
>OZ007584.1:30440951-30480951 GCA_963931925.1 Onchidella celtica
TACGAATATCTGGTCTTGTCCACAGAATTCGCTCCATTCCGCTATTTTTAGGGAAAATAATGTATGAGAAAGTACAAAAATCTTTGCCTCTATAGCGGGGAGGAGCGGATGCTGTGGATAAGTATACATAGGCAAAAATTGTTTCACTTTTTCATACTTCATTTTCCGTAAAAATAGCGGAGCGGAGCGGATGCTGTGGATAAGTATACAAAGGTAAAGAATGTTTCACTTTTTCATATGTCATTTTCCGTAAAAAATAGTGGATGCTGTGGATAAGTATGCAGAACCTTTTCATTTACCGCCCTCCATATCACGTGATTTGCAAACAAAACGGCGGCGTGCCCCACTTTTAGAGCGGAAGCGGTGGACAACAGTCGAACGATGCCATCCTCTTGTTGGGCACCCAACTGTACAAACCCGTTACGTGCTGGTTCTGGCATAAAAATGCATCTTTACTTAGACTGTGCACATATTCAGATGCCATCACTAAGGCAAGTGGAGGTTTTTGCCCTACAGGGTGCTTTTCGAAGCCGTGCGGCTCCCCGCAAACGACCGTAACGCGGAAGTGAAAAGGGTCTATAGAAGCAAAGAGTGTTTTACTTTTTCATACGTCATTTTCCGTAAAAACCTAGCGTACGCTGTAGACAAGACCAGTAAGGCTGGCGACACACTAAGACAAGACTATCTTGTCTGAGTTTTAGTGAGAGACGTGAACTACGGAGTTAGACGCGACCTCGCGCATGGGCCAAACTGAAGCAAATCTGTGTCTCATTAGTTCGAGAGCGACAACACTGTGTTGAGTCAGCAGCTGGGAAGAGAGACCTTCCCAGCTGCGTCAAAACAGTCTTCATCCAGTGCCCCTTCCCCCCACCGTCTCAGTTAAAAAGGAAACAAAATTATACCTCCTCACCCACCCCCTCAAACAATAGAATAGAAAGAAAGATTCACATACATACACACAAATGAACTAAACAGATGTACAAGTAAACCATTTCCTTGAAATAACGTAAAATAAATAAATGAATACAACCAATTCCAATAAGGCTGTTGTTACTTACACGTACGTATCCCAAGCGTTTTCCACTAAAGGCGCGCACGTATACGTACCTATCCCTAACCCGGTCTTTATTCTTAACCCTAAATCTTATCGAATCCCTAACCCTGCCCCCTACCCTTTCAACCCCCCCCCCCAAAAAAAAAAAACCAGGAGGAAAACAAAAAGAAAATCTGAAAGAATAATTGATTAAGGCTGTTGTTAGGAGTATTTCGGGAGGAGCTCTCTACCTCTGGAGTCAAAAAAGGCTTTAAAATACGTTCCCCTAGCGCAAAATAAAACAACTTGGGGGGCGTACGTACCTGTAACAACGTTCTTCCAATTTACTTCATTCACTGAAAATGTAATATCCAACTTCATCAGTATATGGAGTAATGATGTCGATATCATCATATCGTTTTGGTCATATCAAAATTGTCCACCTCAGAGGTCCCACTCATGTAAGAACTTCCTATTACAAAATAAATACGCTTAAGTTTAAAATCATACGTTACTGCGGTTCTGGTGTTGAAATAAGTCTTGAAAGAGGCCCGGTTTTCCCTGTGTTCAAATCCAGCATTGGGTTGAGTTTACATAGATGAAATGTGATCGAGTGTCTCAGAATGGTAATTAAGAGGGAGAGAGAGTAAGGGTGGGGTGGGGCGGGGGGGGGGGAGACGGGGGGGGGGGGAGAAAGAGAGAGAGAAGAGACAGACAGACAGAAAGACAGGCAGGCAGGCAGGCAGGCAGACAGACAGACAGACAGACAGACAGACAGACAGACAGACAGACAGACAGACAGACAGACAGACAGACAGACAGACAGACAGACAGACAGACAGACAGATAGATAGATAGATAGATAGATAGATAGATAGATAGATAGATAGATAGATAGATAGATAGACAGATAGATAAATAGATAGACAGATAGATAGATAGATAGATAGATAGATAGACAGATAGATAGATAGATAGATAGATAGATAGATAGATTAGATATATAGATGGATAGACAGATAGATAGATAGATAGATAGATAAATAGGCAGAGATAGAAGAGACAGAGAGAGAAACATAGATATATATGTATGTATATATATATATATAGAGAGAGAGAGAGAAAAGTGAGAGATAGAATGAGAGAGAGCTAGAGTTGAGAGAATGACAGATTGAGAGAGAGAGATTGAGATAAAGAGACCATAGATGAAGACGAGGACCTCACAGAGGTTGACTGCTGCCCTCCATGGGAAAGACAACACTTTCCCCTAATCAAAGGCACCATTTACGGCATCACCTCCAAGACCAATCAGTCCACGGCAGAGCTGCAATCACTCACACAGGAAATGCTGGACAGCTCCTATCCACAAAACAGCTGGATCCGGGTATTCACGGACGGGTCAGCACGAGAAGCCGTAAGAGATGGAGGAGGTGGTGTATATATCCAATGGACTAATGGGGAAGAATCAGAACTATCAGTACCCACAGGGAAATATTCTACCAATACAGAGCTGAAACAGAAGCCATACTAGAAGCTGCGCTAAACTTACAAAACCGAGACATATACAAAAAAAAAAAAGTTATTCTCACAGATGCTAGGTCAGTCCTGCAGGCCCTTCAAAGTTCACATGATTATCATCAAAACAAACTCACCTCTGCCTTAGTGCAGTTATGCCACACAGCAAGCAACGTGGTTCTCCAGTGGATCCCTGGCCACTGTAACATCATCGGAAATGATAAGGCAGACACTCTGGCAAAAAATGGCGCAAACTTCCCCCAAGACAAAGAAAACATAACAGTCTCAGAAGCTAAAAGTCACATTAAGGCAGCCTTGAAATCCAAGTGGAAACAAAGTCACCCAAGCCATGTAACAGACGATGCGATACACTTGCTCAGCAGAAAGGAGCAAACTATCATTTTTAGGCTGAGAACAGGACATAACAGACTCCGGCAGAACCTTTACAAAAAATTCAGGGTTGGAGAAACTGAGACATGCCCATGTGGAAACTGCCCAGAGAATGCAGAACATGTCCTCCAACAATGCCCCCTATACAGAGAACAGAGGGAAAACAGCTGGCCCCGAGGTGCGGCACTACACACCAAGCTATATGGGACAGCAGAGGAACTCAGGAGCACAGCATCCTTCATAAAGGCTACCGGCCTCCTGATATAAATAGTCTGACACGAAGAACGCAGAAGAAGAAGAAGAAGATAAAGAGAGAGAATGAAAGAGTGGGAGAGAATGAGAAAGAGTGCATGAGAGAAACCGCAAGAGAGAGACAGAAAGAGAGAGGAAGGGAGAGAGAGAGAAAGGAGAGAGAGGAGGAAGAAGAAGAAGAAAAAAAAAGTAGCCGAAAGGAGGAAGAGAGCAGGTTTTTAGGCCAAGGATGATTTCTGTCAGAACTAAGGTTTTGCTTCATTATGTCTTCTCACTATCTCTTCCATGCGTGTACAAAATGTTTTAATGAATAACACGTTTGAATAAGTTAAATATGACCAAATCTGACTTAATTACCTATTTGATTTGGCGGGTCGCATAACAATGATACTTCGGTCATGGATATTAAAACAGCTATAAAAAGGCTCCATTTTTCCCGCGTTCTAATTCAGTCTACTATTTCTTTGAGTTTATACAGACATGAAAATATTTGGCGATGACTCGCTAAAAGCATGGATAGATGATACGCCCTTTTGTCAAACTTTAGGGCGAGCAGGAGAAAATGGTAATTCGAGAAATGGTAAAAAAAAAAAAAAAACACGCCAAAAAACCAACCTTACATCAATTTTTTTTTTACATTCAAAAACCAAGCACATGAACACAGGGCATGTTTCTTGAGAGGTTCGCGTTTTAATTGAAAAAAAGTTCACTGTATACATAATTATTTTAAAAAATTGCTATTTTCTTCGTACTTTCTTTCGTCCGTTTTTTTTTTCGTTAAAGAAAAAACAACATGGTATGACAAAAAGACGTAACATCTCAAGAAAAAGAACTTGAAATAAAAAAAAAAATGACTCAAATAACAGGAGAGTTATCTTACACTACTCTTTACTTAAAAAAGGAAGGAGAAAAAAATCTTCCTCCTTTGTACCCTCTTTATTTAAAAAAAAAATAAATAAAAAATTCTTCCTTCATAAAACCAGGTCACATCATTAACAGAACTGAATCATAAATGTTTTCAGAAGACATGCACTGAATCCTATCATCCCTCTAAAAACAAGCTCCACCCTACCTGCCCTTATCTCTAACCACGATTAACACACGGAAAGCCCAAGTACTCCAACTCCTGTCATTCTGCAGTGTAGCGAGGATTCACTTTGGGTCTCATTGAGGTCAGGTGTGGTGAAGTCGGGGAGCGATGAATACAGTTGACTTAAATCTCGAATTTCAGGTTACCCAAATAATGCCGTGAATCCTTTCACTTGAAAAATGACAGTATTTGATCTACTGAGGTCAAAGGACTGATAGCAGATATTCATTTTTATCACCGAAGTTGAAAATGGCAATGAAAGAAAAACCGGCAGAGATGGAATTTAAATAGCTGGAGGTCGAGAAAAAAGGGCGATAAATTAGCCTTCGGGCATAGGAGATTGGCTTCAGTTAGAGTTATCTTTTGAAAAGTGTGTTTGATAGTGTGAAAGAAGTCTGGGAAATATTTCACGTGTGTGACCGCACGCATTTGAACCCCCCCCCCCCCTGACATCAAAGTTGAGTTTCTCTAGAGAGTATCTATGTATCTATAGAGAAAAATCACTATTGGTCGATTTGCACTGCGGGACACGCGAGGCTCACTGTTAGCATGGAGCGGAAAGTAGGTCGCTGCTGTAAACAATACCCGTTTGTGCATTTGCACGTGGCGTAAGAACTTACAGACGGCTCTAAATAGTTTCAATCAACCCCAAAATATGAACAAACCACAGTAAATAAATATACACACTGTCTTTGGTCAAGACGGTCTCTTTCAATTCTTGTTACCGCAGTGACCTACTTTCGCGATTTGGTAAAAGTGATTCCTCTCTATAAAAACATACTCTCTGGTTTCATATTCCAAGAGGGAAACTTTTTATAGTGAGTGAATTCTGGATGTTGCCCTATTATTGTTGATTGCGAAGGGACCCCATAACAGTTCCAGCTTTAGGGTTCCAAAAAATTAGGTCCGCCACTGCACACAACTACAACAACTTAAAAAAAAGAAAATCAATAACAAATGATAAAAAACAGGAATAATGCCGCTTGTCTCACAGCGCAAAAAAAAAAACAGCAACAACAAAAACAACAAACAAACAAAAAGGTAAGGAAGGACTTAATATTGTACTAATGTTTTAAGTATTACTATCGTTTTCATCATTAGTAACATGTATTACCTGTTCATGCTGCGCTATCATTGCCAAGAAATTTTCGTGCAATACTGGATCCATATCCAATGCATTGTCCCCTGTTGCGTGATCCTCCATGGTGATTGAATAATTAACTTGCTGAGACCAACGGCGATTATTCCACGCCTCCACAACAAACTAGGTCAAGGTCGTGACACACTTTTTGAGGCCGAGTTTCAAAGTGGGTCAAGATCATGCGGGAGGTTTCACAGACCTACTACTCTCAAACCACTGCGTTTTCTAGCTACTGTAAACATTTGAGTCTTTTGAGATGCCAATTCTCTGTAAGTCTTCAGCGGTGCATTTTTACAGGGCGGTGTGCTATATTGACTACTTCAGCTCAGCTTTCGTTTCACCACTCATGTTAAAAGAACTCACAATGTCCGAGCCTATTCCAAGTACACACACCTGCCTTCCTAAAAGATGAAATTCCATGGTAAAAATAAAAAAGAAAATATGTCTTGCTTAGCCCTAGGTTAAAAAGAATTCACTCAATACAATTTAAAAAATAAAAATGACACATTTACTTTCGACCATATTGTTTTTTTAAGAGAATTGTCCCCCCCCCCCTCCCCCCCCCCTCTGATAGCACCATAAAGCAAACTTTGGTAAATATTTATCTAAATGGAGGACGATATTCACAGAAACCTCGCGCAAAGCAGCAAATGCACATTCAGATTGCAAAATGTCGAGAGTTGATCTTAAAAACGCAGGCATGTATAACATAAACAAAATTGGCCAAAAAATAATGAAAACAAAAAAAAAACCAACTGAAAAAACGCATGGAAAAGAAACAAGTGCAGGAAACAGCTTGGAACATTAGGCAAAGTTTCTATAAAATCAGCTAATCTTCACTGTTCTACGAAAATGGCATATGTCGGACTCATGCCAAAAGACAACTGACGGTCCGTGGAATTTCTTGAGTATAAGAGCTATCAGATAATATTATAGAAAAAGGAATGCCACCAATAGGAAGATGTAATAATCCAAGAGAATTATAATGGCGTAAGTCGCCAAATAAGATGAAAAGAAACAGTTTTTGCTTAATATCCCAGAAGTGTCGACAATGACTTACGCCATTAGCGCAGCTCACAGTAGTGACGATTTACAATGATCAAAAACTAGCAAGACTTTGAAAGCACGAGGTTTGCTAAATGCAGAAAAGAACCGAAAACATCTTCAAACTTTTTAATATGTTGTATAAACTCATTATGAAAAGTCACAAAGGCTAGCAGAGACATGAAAACCCATGGGTAAGAAACAGGGAAGTTATGCACACACTTCGAAAATCGCGCAGAACAACTTTTTCCTTAAAATAATTATGGGACAACACAAAAAGCTAGCAGTGTCCGAAAAATCAAAACTAGTGTAGTAAATAAACAAGGGAAAACCAGCAAAATTTCGAAAAATCTTAACTTTTCAAAAACAAGGTCATCGACTGGTCCATGAGAGAAGAATTGAACTAAAACTGTGTCCAAATCTCCCCAGTATTTGCGGTAAAATATTCAAGCTACCGCAGAATGGTAGAGAGGATGTTAGTCAAGAAGTCATATTTCCTCCGCCTCCCCCTTCTACCGCCTAAGAGAGGTTACTCGGATTGCAGAAACAGACGAAGAGAGAGAGAGAGAGGGGGGGGGAGGCAGAGGAAGAGAGTGAAGGAAAGAGATAAAGTGGGAAACAGGCGAAGAGAGAGAGAGAGAGAGAGAGAGAGAGAGAGAGAGAGAGGAGAGGAAGAGAATGAGGATAGAGATAGGGAAACAGAGAAAGAGAGAGAGAGAGAGAGAGAGACAGTGAAACAAACACACACACTCACTCATAGAGAGAGAGAGAGACAGTGAAACAAACACACACACTCACTCATAGGGAGAGAGAGAGAGAAACAGAGAGGGGGAACAGAGAGAAAGGGAGAAAGAGGGACAGAGAAAGAAAGAGATGAAGAGAGGGAGAGAGAGAGAGAGAGAGAGAGAGAGAAAGATATCAAGAGGAAGAGAGGGAGAGAGAAACACACACACAAAGAGAGAGAGAGAGAGAGAGAGATTAATGAACAAGCAGTATTCAGGGTGGCCATTGGCATAGACACAAGGGTGGGGAGAGGATGCGGGTATGTGTCTCCCCCCCCCCAACCTTTACTCCCCCCCCCCCAACTCCAAGAATTCCTAGATCCGCCACTGAGACGCATGCATGTTTAACAAAAAATGTCCAGATGAACCTAGAAAGACGAAAGCTTTGCAACGCACTGTTCTGTGCTAAACCTCAAAGATTCATTTCTATCCCAAAATACTAATTCATACAGAGTATATCTCAGATTTCTGGGCTGTTAAACATCACTTTGAAAACAGAGACGCATGTTTAACAAAAAAATGTCCAGATGAACTTAGAAAGACGTAAGCTTTGCAATGCAGTGTTCTGTGTTTAACCTCAAACACTCATTTCTATCCCAAAAATACTTATTCATACAGAGTATATCTCAGATTTCTGGGCTGTTAACCCTTTGCTTTCCATGCCGGAAATTTTCATATTCCTTGTTACTTTCAGATATGATTACTGCAGTCGCTTCAAGTCGTGAATGTGAATCTACATAGTGAAATATATCAATTTTCAACAAAGGATTTTCACTTTTCTATATTTTACAAGCTGTACTACAACTCTCAACCCACGAGTTTCCACTGCTGGCACTGAAAGGGTTAAAAATCACTTTGAAAACAAATTTCACCTGATACTGTATTTAACTTTGCGAGTAACCGAAAAGCCTGACCTGGCAAAAATGGAAAAAAGAGAAAAGTATGAAAAAATCTGGTGTGAAGAGTTTAGTTTGTAGTTCGTGTCTATTTGACCAGCGTCTAGCCTAGCCCAGTTTGCAAATGTTTTCATTGGACGATGATGCCCCTCTTGTATGGAAGGCCAAAGTGGTCTCTTTGTGACTGGAGCGTCCACTGTACATACTACACTTTCGCTCAAACGGATCCCTAATTCGGGACAAGAGGGCCTCAAATAGGGCCTCTTTCGGATCATTTGATAGCCAAAGAAGTGTATTTGTTCGCGTATTCATTTGAAATGCAAAGCTCTTCAGTTTGGCAATTTGAATTGCCGATGACGCATGATTGCTGTCATTTTTGCCTACGTCAAACACCGAGACGTGATACCGAACACACGTGAAAGCCAACTTGTGCGGGGTTTTACCACCTGTTTTTTGTTTCATGTCGGGATTCAAAGGTGTGATCACTACCCTTCCCCGGGCTGCTATTTCCCTCGCCTCCACACCCCAAAAATATATTTTAAAAACTCACAAGGAACAATAACGATCTTGAGTCCCCCCCCCCCCACACACACACACAAACAACAACCCACAAACCTTTCCACCAACTTCCTCTCTTTCACTCCCTCTCTATCTCTGTCCCTCTCACACACGTACATATACACTACATGCAGGGAGCGACAAACACATACTTGCATGCAGAGAGAGAGAAAGGGAGAAAGAGAGTGTGTGTATGTGAGATAGAGAGAGAGAGAGACCGAGTGAGAAGGAGAGAGACAACCAGAGAGAGAGAGAGAGACAGACAACCAGAGAGAGAGACAACGAGAGAGACAGAGACAATGAGAAAGAGAGGGAGAGAGAGCGAGTGAGACAACCAGAGAGAGAGAGAACGAGAAAGACAGAGGCGCAGACAACCAAAGAGAGAGAGACAATGAGGGAGACAGAGAGAGAAAGTGAGAGAGAGAGAGAGAGAGAGAAAGAGAGGGGAGAGAAAGATAGAGAGAGACAGAAAGAGAATCAACTACCGAGACAGAATTGTTCCAGACTCACTAATGCCCCAACTCCCATTTTACACAATAGTTCACAAAACCGCGACAAAACAGAGGTGACTCAGCGCTCCATGAGCTTCATTTTCAAATCCCAGTAGATTGTCACAGAAATGTCGGAACGAATCCACCCATTTTCCACCCATCGGTGCTACGGGCAGAAACTCAGCTGGATGCAAATATCCACTTATCCGCACACCGGAGGCAAACTCAGGAATCTCTCCTGAAACTAGAGCTGTGTCATCGTGAGACACGTTGATCTAGAGGTCAGGTGCTCGTCTCGCATGCCAAAGGTACCGGGGTTCGATCCCCGGTCGGTGCAGACATGTTCAAAAAATTTTTGTGTGGAAAAATTCCTGTCCCTGATCCTATGGTAGGTAGGATCGAGCACTCAGTCTTCTCAGATAAGGACGAAAAACTCGGAGGGCCGGTGTGCACATTGCGCACGTTAAAGATACCTCGGCAGTTGGAAATCGAGAAGGGCAGGCCAAACAAGACCACTGCCTGGGCAACATTCTTAAAAAAAAACAAAAACAACTCTCTACCACAAAAACACACAGAAACAAGAACATGAAAAATAAAAACAAGACAATTGAGGTGTAAATGTCAAAAGCAGCGAATCTGCCAAAATAAAGAGCTAAAATGCTGATCTATGTCATCAGGGTCCAGGCACGAACCTCGCATCCTCTCACAGACAATGTTTAACCAAAGATTTATACACGGTAAGTACAAGCCGGATATAAGGAAAGTTATACAATGGGATTAAATTTCAATTTAAACTTTGTCTCCGGGGGACGAAAAGAGCATCAAATTCTTTCCACGTTGTCTCAGGTGATGAAAGGGAAATCAAATAGTCGAGGATTTGCCGTATTGTTGTGTGTGCATTTTTGAATTTTCGAGAAAATGAGGATTGAAGTTTAGTCGGCAAAAGGGTTAAAACGCATAAAACATGACTTCACAAACACATATCTCCAAAAGTTTTTAATCTATTGGAATGACATTTGTACGTAACGAAATTAGGAGTGAGAGAACCACTTCCATGACAAAACCCCAAAATGGGCAAAATGTCGTATACAACAATATGGCAAATACCCTTCGAAATATTCTTTTGTTTCGTTTTTTACATTGGATGTTTTTTTGGGGTTTGAATTGGGCCTGGGCAGCGGCCTTGTTCCGTCCTGCTCGTTTCGATTTCCAACTACCAAGATATCTTTAAATTGCGCACCGTAGGGTGGATCACCTAGTCTTCTCGGTTAAGGACGAAAAACTCGGAGGGTCCGTGTGCACGTTGCACAAGTTAAAGATAACTTGGCAGCTGAAAGTCGAGGACAGCGGGCCGAACAAAGCCGCTGCCCGGGCAAAATTCTAAAAAAACTAATTCCGGATGCTGTGGGCAAGACCACTTACGGGACAACATGCTTTATTGCAAAATATTGTATTGGGCGAGTTCGATCTTGCAGTACAATGTTCAACAATGAACTGATATTACAATCTGCCCTTTGTTCCATATAATTCAAAGTCTCCACGACATATCATCTGTGTCATAAATTACTCAAACGACTACCAACCCCCATGACTGATTAAATTTGAAAACCTTTCATATCGACAAAATACTGATAACATTTCATGTCTTTTCATCGACAGATATGCTTATAAATGAACAGTCCCCACCTGCACCTTTTTGCGGTGCGAAAAACGGATATTCCCAATCTCAAAGTCGATAAATTGTACAACTCTTTTGATCACTATGAATGCTTCCTGCCTTTAGCAATTGTTGGCTGACAATGTCTTCGCAAGAAGCCTGTGGCGCTTATCTTAGTTCTGATAAAACATTGTGGGAAAGGTCAACAGATTCACATCAAATAAATAATTTCAGGGTTCACAAATAAAACCAAGAAAAAATGAACATGTTCAAAATAATGAAGTTTATATCTGAGTTTGAATTTGGATTTTACGGTGCGTCGGCACGATAACAGCCAGTTTGCACCCTTCACGGTCTATTTGGGTACATTTTCTTTATTTATGTTACCTACTTAGAACGCCTATATTTCATCTAGAATTATACATTTTCGTATAATTTTATCACATTGGTAAAATTCTCCCAGCCCCTGTGGTAATCCAGTCAATCCTACGGAAATCTACGCCGGACTGACGTGAGGTTGCTGACTGGGTAAACCCTCTCAGGGCGTGCACCAGTGCGCTCACTGGACAATTTATGTATTGAACGCGAGACAGATAGAAAGAAGAAATGTTCCACCTTTGCCCAAAAACAAAATGATCACTCAAGCATTCAGCTGTGACTGTGTCAAGTGATCTCGTAGTAAGACATTCATGAAAAGCTACCAATATAAACACGGCTTCAAAAACTTCCCAGAAATACAGAACTAAACCGGGACATTTCATTATACATGTATTATAATTCCTTGTGAACCCTGGAGTGACATTGAATAGAACCACGTCGCAGAACGACAGTATAGAATTTACTTCCTGGTTTAGCTGGGCTCTTCTGGTAAGGTCTCCAGCTGGCGTGCTTTTTTTTTTTCGTACTCACTTTACCAAATTCAGGAGCGGGGCAGCAACACACCCCCAAACACAGGTCATCGGCTAAGCGATTTCTAGTCCTAATGAACACTGCCATGGGAGCTGCTATCTCTGGACTCTGCACCCTAACCCTAACCCTAAAATGACTCTGAACGTCACCGAAAATCCCTGTAATATCTTGAAGCTGTTGCTGCCACGCTCCTGAATTTGGTAAAGTGAGTACGAAAAAAAAAATCACGTCTCCCGCTGACCTATCATTCTGTCACATTGTGTCTATCGTCTTGCGTTTCCTTGGTACAACGTGAGCGTTATCGGTTTGATGTCTCCAAACAAACTCGAACTCCCCGTTTCGCTCAACGACTAAGATCTAAGGCACATAGGCCGTGTGAACTCATGAGGTAGTTATACGCGTCTTAACTCGAAAACTGATAGAAGATGTGGTAGTCTCATTTGCTTCATTGTAAAACTTTATTATATTACTGACTGGACATGTAATGAGAAGACGAGGACTGGAACATTTGGTAACAACAGGGAAATTCAGTGGAAGAAGAAGCCGGGGACGACAACGCATAAAGATGCAGGACGACCTAAAGGCCTGGCTGGGAATGCACACCACCAACGACGTCATCAGGGCTACGGAAGATCGCGGGAGATGGGGGGTCATGATCGCCAACGTCTGCCGGCAGGGCACTGAATCACGATGATATTACTGACACAATCGTAGAAAGGCACGAACGCCAAAGACCTAATTTCACGGGAAACGAAACGAACTATTTTAACCTGAAATGTATCCCTAATCTTGACCTTATATCCATTTTCAGCTGCAAATATTTGAAATATTACACCCCCTTTTTATTGACCCCTGTAATCAATAAAAAATATTAAAATTCCTTTAAAAAGTTTGGGGTA
Organism: Onchidella celtica; assembly: GCA_963931925.1. Classification (NCBI taxonomy): domain Eukaryota; kingdom Metazoa; phylum Mollusca; class Gastropoda; order Systellommatophora; family Onchidiidae; genus Onchidella; species Onchidella celtica. Next base: position 30,453,609 of record OZ007584.1, read on the forward strand.
AAAAGAATTTACATTTTGCAGTTGTATGAATACACTTGTGCCGTTTCATGAAATAGCCATTTTTTTCCCATAATTTTTCCAAGCACTATACTTGATCCCGTCGACAGGATTAAGGGTGGATTCCCTTTGTCAGCCATCTCTCTATTGTAAACACGGGCCTGACGACTGAAATATCGGGGGGAGCGTTATGAGATAATCGGTGTGAGAATGCGAGTTGATAAGTTTTTAATGCGATTTGTTGACTGCGAATCCCCAAGTAAATAGCCCATGCTGAGCCGATTCTCTTCTAGTGAAAGAATCATATTTGATATGTAACTTGTGCCCTTAAAATAAAAAAAAAGGTCTTAAGTTCGGTTTTTGTTAGAAACAGATAGCATTATCAGAAGTGTATAGGACTGCTGAATCTTTAAGTGGAATAAAGGTTTAAGTCCTTCGGGACAGACGGATAGACAGACAGACAGACAGACAGACAGACAGACAGACAGACAGACAGACAGAAAGGCAGACAGACAGACATACAGACAGACAGACAGACAGACAGATAGACAGATAGATAGATAGATAGACAGACAGATAGATGGAGACAGACAAACAGTCAGAAAAACAGACAAGTAGATAGATAGCTAGACAAACAAACAGGCAGACAGACAGAAGGGTTCGGAAGTACATAAGTAGACAGACAGACAGACACGTCGATGAATAATTAGACAGACAGTCAAGCAGACAGACAGAAAGATAAGTGGACTGACAGACAGACAGATAGATGGACAAACAGACAAACAGAAAAATCAACAGACAGACAAACATACCATAAAACCCCAAAAACACTTTCACACACACACATTCACCGTATCTCTGACAACTATCTCCATAGAGCCAGACCACAACGCACCACCCTACGCTACACCAACTGAACCTAACAACCTGCTGTGTAGGAAACACGCACAATGGGTTAAAAAAAGATATTCCGCTAGGACACAGATATGACAGCGTCGTCTGAATACGACAGACCAGCCAATGTTATCTGAAACACATTATTTCATGTTCTATCATATCGCACTGTGTGTTATACCCGTATTAAAATTTACAGGTTTCAGGCATTGTGTAGTAATACTTTAACGATCGGCATTCGTCTCCAGCGCTTGAGGTGTATTCAGTCTGACGGTTATTTATTACGAGAAAACTCATAGGGACAACTGGCCCTCCCAAAGCACTTGGCGACCTTAGTTCTCGTTTGTTCCAAGTCCACTTTTTGTACAACTGAGAAATTCCACGTTAAACGTTTGCGGCTTTAGTAGTATTGTGTTGTTACGGGGCCGTAGTTTTTTACACAGTAAACTTTAGGTGAGCAGTGAACGCAACTCAACATTTTCTCTATTCGGTTCTGTAACTAGGCTACGGTCCCTTAGCAACGACTACTTCGATAAGGAGTTAGAATAAATCGGAACTGTGAAACAACTTGATAAGTGCCCACGATGCATTTGTAAACAAGTGTCAAAGTGTGCATTTGTTATATCTCTTCTACATACTAAAAGATCTCCAGATTTTTGTCTTCTTCAGAATTTGAAGCTGGAACAAACAAGAACTAAAGGTCGTGAAATGTTTAAATTGCTTTTTGGCATCAAAGATCAGTTTCTCAAACTATAATTAGATCTTAAGGATCAAACAGGGACATGGTAAGTTCACCGATCAAAGGTGATTTAGGTCAGAACTAAGGTTTTGGTTGATTTTGATCCCTCAATATCTCTTTCTATGTGTGTGCTATATGTTTTTTCATGAACAAAATATAACTTCACATAACCAAATCCGACTTCATTATCGATGTGACCATATGAGTCACATATCGATGATGTCAGGCACAAACCAGCTAAGTCCGAAAATTTCATATTTCTTTTTATACCAATTTATGAAGTTATGAAGATTGGAACCCCACATCATCTGTAAAAATAGCTCTGACCATACTTCAATAGAAACATTCAAAATAGACATGACTGTGATCAAAGCAGCTAAGTACATATTTCCCTTTTGTGTTGTCCGCAACTTTGTGTTCCTCCTGTAAAATTTGCTTATCTTGACTTGGCTGGTTCGCGCCTGACACCATCGATATATAATTGTGTATTGCGTATTGGTTAAAATGCTGACGAAATACATATACATTGTCAGTGAGACTTTGGGAGTCTTTCACATTCCAGGTAACTGAATGTTTGTCGCACGTGCGTGCCACGAGGCCAGCCATAGATACCTTAGTCCAACAATTACCTAACACAAACAGCACAGATGCCTAGGAACCGTTCCTTGGACACTGAAGAATCGACTACTGTAGACTATAGCACATACAGAAGGAAAAAAAAAAGTAAGTGACTCGATCCTCCGCCGTTTAACTTACAAGAAACCACAAAACAGTCGCCCACTGCAACTAGTTAACAAATAGAATCGGCCCAGTTTTGTTAATTAATTCCTATAGATATCGTCGGGTATTTGCCATATTCTTGTATGTGCTTTTTTGCCTTCTCTAGAAAATGAGGATTGAAGCAAAAGGGGTTAAAACGCACAAAAACATTACGTCACAAACACATATCTCGAAAAGTTTTTAACCGATTGGAATGACACTTATACATAATGAAATTAGGAATGAGAGAACAATTTTCATGACAAAACCTCACAATCAGCGAAATGTCGTATACCACAATAAGGCAAACACCTCTCTAAATATACCATAGAAACAGTAACTTTAGGGGCAGTTTCCTCGGCTTTTCCTAACTCACTAAAAATAACTGGCCACTCCTGAGTAAGAACCAGGTGAAAAATTCGACTCAATCATGTTTAAACACTCCCCCACAATCTCTGGTTTTTTTTTTTGTCTGTAGATAAACGGAGTGAAACAGTACTTGAAACATCCAAAAGATTCACTTTTGTTTTTCTAGCATTCACAAAATATATGATCCCAAACTTCTGAATCAACTAAAGCACCTATTTAAAATGTATCTACATGTTGAGAATCTTCCAGATGTAAAAACCAAAATTTGAGAATTGGGTTTAAAAAAAGTAATAAACAATTGACATACATTCAAAATTCTCCATTTTTTTTCTTGTTCCCACAAAATGTAACGCGCAAAAATTTCAGTATTGGAATCCAAACACACAAAGAAAAAGCCACACCTTCAAATGATTCTTCTATTTTCTGACCATCACAAATTATTTATCATTCAAACACACAAGAACTAGAAACAAAACCGCACAACTCACATCAATTCAAAATCTCCTTATCGTTTCAACTCTTCACAAATCAACACAAAAGCCAAAAGCTCAGAATTGGAAACAAAAGGAAATAATCCACCTGTTCGAAATCTTCAAAGTATATTTTCTACCTATGGCAAATATAACTCCAAAACTTCAAAAATGGAATGAAAATTGAATAAGTCACATATCCGAAAGCGTGCCTAGATTTTCTGCTTATCAGAAATGTACCCATAAGGCTGAAATAATATAAACTAACGCACACAATCAAAAATCCAGCATTTTTCAATCAAAGATTGTATCCAAAGATCAGAAACAGAAAATATGATCAATATCTCATTCGAAACAAAAAACGCAAAATAACCTACAACAACACAAAAATAATTCGAATATTCACTCCTTATCACAAAATGACACACGTACAAAAAGCAACACTAAATATTCGAATTGGCCACGCGTGGGGAGAAGGTCAGTAATGTAAAGGGCACAGTCAAATTGAAACATCTTCACATTCAGAGTGCTCCGTACCTATCCGCACATTCACGGCGACAATAGCCCCTGTGGTGCGCACTGCTCATGGCGTGAAACAAATCGAGCCTGCGGTCGGTCCACTGAGAGCGTTATGTACAGGTGAATTGCCAGTCTGTTTGGACTAGCGAGACGACACACGGGGTTGTCCCCTCATCCACACATAGACAAGGTACCGTCTCCCCTTCAAACCATCACTGCCTGTCTACGTCAGAGGTTTTCACAGTAAGGAGATCTGAGCACCCTTCGTATAATAGGGAAGCTAAATCAAATGCTATGAACCAATTAAAAAGACATTAGATCTACATTATATGAAGACTGAAATTCAACTTCCTATACCGTATCCCCACCTCATTTCTTATTTGTTCCAACTCCACTTTTTGCACAACTGAGAAATTCGATGTTAAACGTTTGCGGCTTTAGTTATTATGATAAGGAGTTAAAATAAATCAGAACTGTGAAACAGCTTGATAAGTGCCACAACTGTATTTTAAACAAGTGTCAAAGTGTGCTTTTGTTCTGCATACTTCTACATACTACAAGATCTCCCATTTTCAGACAATGGAGATAGAACAAAGAAGAACTAAGCTCGACATATGTTATTTCGCTGTTTCTGAATTGTTCTCAAATGTATCCAGTATTTGTTCCAACACGGGGATTTGCTTAAAACAAGTTCTTATCTTCAGTTTTGGCCACATTTTAAGTTTAAGACTAATATTATATTGTTGGGCATGTTATGTATACTGGCATTTCTTAGGCGGCCGTTTACAGGGACAGTTCAAAAACAAACAAAAAATCATTGATATCTAGTTTCATTACAACTGATCAGTACCACCACCACCCCCCCCCCTTTCCATTTGGGCGGGGGGGGGGGGTTTCTTTTTTTTGTTTTATTTACTTTCATCAGTGGGAAGTTAACTATAACAATGTGTCTCTTTCCTTCAGTCGATCCAAGGTAGTATTCAGGCCCCCAAACTGGTGAGGCCCCGGTCACCTCTACAGTTCACATAGATAGATAGATAGATAGATAGATAGATAGATAGATAGATAGATAGATAGATAGATAGATAGATAGATAGATAGATAGATAGATAGATAGATAGATAGATAGATAGATAGATAGATAGATAGATAGATAGATAGATAGATAGATAGATAGATAGATAGATAGATAGATAGATAGATAGATAGATAGATGCCCTGGCTCATCCCAGTCTGAAGACCACCAAGATCCAGCAATGTGAACACACACATCTATAAAGTAGACCACAGTTTTACCAGTTTAAAAACTGATATTTTCTTTTTAATTTTTCAGTCCGGCGGGTGGGCGGGTGGTGGGGAAGGGGTGGGCGGGTGTTTGGCTGGCAGAGCAAACATCCACCTTTCTTTCATTCCTCCATTCCCTCTTTATCTATTTTATTTACTTTCCCCCTGTCCTCTCCCCTTTCATTCGTTCAATCTATGAAATGCAAAAAACAGAAGTGGAAGAAGAAAAAATGATTTCATATTTGAGACGTGGAATACAGTGGAAATGGGGGGCACAGTTCATGATATTGAAATCAGAAAAGAATAAATATTTAATCCTTCTGGGTATGAGCGGGTATGTGAGAGTGACCCGGCGTTTGAAAACGAGGACAAGGTTCGGTCGCATTATAGGGCGTTTTTGAATTTACTTAGACAGTCTAGCTCGCGTGTGAATGTGCTGTGGGAAGGGTTAGGTTGTTTGATGATCATGGGGTTAAAATGAGGCAGTGTGTTGTAAAATCAGATGTTTTGCTGTGAGTTGGGGTTTTTAACTCTCTAGAGCTCGGGAAATGTCGGCCGTCTCACATACCGGCGTATAGCTGATTTTGACTGTTTTGAATTACGACTTATTGTCATTGTGTCTACTTGGAGTGACAAAATTCTATATCCACTTGTTGGCTGAATTGAGTTATACACTACATACTTGAACCTTGAACCTAGGCGTTGTCCCTCCACTGCAGGATGTAGCCCTCTGACAATGCCTTCCATTTGCTTCGATCTTGCGCACTCCTTGTCCAGGTCGCACCCTCTGTTCTTGTGATGTCGTCTCTCCATCGTCCTACTGGCCGTCCTCGTGATCTTCTCCCCGTCCTCGGTCTCCACTCTGTGCATCTTTTTGTCCATCTGTTATCTTGTGTCCTGGCTAGGTGTCCTGCCCATCTCCATTTTAATCTGAGAGCCATTTTCACCAAGTCCGTAACATTTGTTTGTTTTCGTACTTCCGTGTGTGGTACTTTGTCTTGTAGCTTTATGTTTAGCATTTTTCTCTCCATTGCTCTTTGGGTGGTTCTTAGTTTCGTGGTGATCTGTCTTGACATGGTCCATGTCTGGCATCCATATGTGATCGTGGGGATTACGCATTGGTTGAACACTTTTCTCTTGAGGGATATTGGTATGTCTTTATTTTGGAAAATTTCTCTGTACCTTCCAAAGCAGCTCCATCCTGCTCTTACTCTTGCACTCACTTCACAACTTGTTTGATTTTCCATTTGAATTGTTTGGCCAAGGTATTTGTATTGGTTTACTCTTTCAATTACTTTATTTTCCACTTTTATATCTTCATCTGTTTCATAATTTGTCATATATTTCGTTTTGTCTTTGTGTATCTTCAGTCCGATCTTTTTACTGTGTTTGTTTAAAACTGTGGGGTCGCAGTAAGGCTTTAGGCAAAGGCAAAATTTGGCAAAGAGAAAAAGTAGTATGTAGGAAAGCTTCGCGTAAGAAATAATACCCAAACATACGACTTTTTCTTATACTACCTCTACAGGACAGACCTTCTCCTTTGTGTGTCAAAGTATCAAGCAGATTCGGTGTTTAATTTGCCAGTATTATTAAAAACAAAAAAAATAAAAAAATCTTTGCTTTAAAAACTATGATCACATGAAACTTCAATCCTCGATTTCTCAAAAGTTGACAGAAGGGAGTTAGAACCTTTTCATTCTGAAGGGTCGATTGCTCATGATGAGATCTATTATATTTTCACAAAGTGACGTATCGTGAAGTTATAAACCCGAACGTTTCTTGCCACATCCAAAAAGTAACAAAAGTGATCCGAACTTTAAAAAGCTCTTAATATGTTTAATAAGTATGTTCTTGATAGGGGGACTAGTCCATTTTGATTGGTCGGCTAGTTGGGTAGTGACGTCAGAACACTGTGTTTGATTGTGAATCCAGTGCAAGGTCTCATTCTTACCAAAGATACTAGAATTGATAAGATAAGACAGCTAGTGGTTATAGCGTGAACAGATTTCGCACAGCCACCTAGCGGCAAACACGCGGAAGTCATGAAAAATGCCGTATTTTACAAAGCCATCAGCTATCCCTATAGGCCATGACTGACGTCACTTATTGTGGAATTATAACCTCAATCGCTGTGGGAAAACTCTGGCTATTTTTTCTTTTTTTTTTCCTAGTCCCAGTAGCATTGTCACAATTTTACATCATATAAATTTACCATTATATCAAACATTCTTTTCATACTATGCACCATGGGCCCCGCCCCCGATCAGCGCGCAAATTGTGTGCACGGTTTTTTTAGTGGTGCGAAGAAGACAGTGTCTCATCTTATCGTCTCTGGTATCTTCGTTGAAAGTTAGTGTCACGACTTCACCATCACACTACCGACAAGTCAAAGTCAGTTGGTGCTTGTTTAGACTTAGCCAAAAACCTTACTTAAGATCCAGTTCTCACTGATTCAGTGAAGTGAACGTGACGCCCGCCCGCTTGCTAGTGACCGAACGCTGTAATTATGCTTGGCTTCGGAGTATGTAATTTTTGTCTTTTCAGTGGCGAGTAAGTCTTTTGTCTTCATGTAGCTGTTTGTCCCTTGTCTTCTGGATAAAAGACCTGTCTTTGGTTCTCTATACTTATATTTTGTACTTTTTTGGTCTTGCATGCTTGGTCTTGTCTGTACTCTTGCACGATGGTGATGACTCGGGTATAGGACTTTCACAAAGCGAATTTATTGTTTACTTTTATCCTTATTATTATGAAGCACAACTTTACACCAGCGATTTGAAATAGACAAACAGACAGAAAGAGGAACCACGGGAGAGATAGATAGATGGATAGGTAGATAGATAGATAGACAGACAGACAGACAAAAGGATTGGTGGACAGGCAGACAGACACACAGATAGACAGACAGACAGACAGATAGACATGTAGACAGATAGATAAAGAGACAGATAGACAGACAGATAAATAGATTGACACACAGACAGACACACACACAGACGGGTAGATAAATGGACAGACACATTGGCATATCCGTCTATTCAGTCCCACCTACTGGTCTTAATGTAAAACCATGTCAAACAAACCGGTAACATAGTCAAAATCAACTGCTTTTGCAATGCAAGTTCATCCTTAAGCCTAGCACTTCTAGACACAAAAAGACGCTACATTAATAAAAAATTGTAATTCCTCTCCGGTCAAATGAACATAAGACCTTGTCCCAGATGGAAGAAGTCTCTAATTTAGGTCAATACATCCCTGTCTAAAGCGGATTATCTCACCCTTATCCCCGTCCCAGAAAATAAGTGTAAAATTGCTCAATCGGCCGTCCATAGATTACAAAATGGTTACCCTGGAAATAACGTTGAAACTTAATTAAAACAAAAAATTAATTGTGCATTTCGGGTGAGAATTAATAACGGAGACTGGAAAAGTGACAGTTATTTGATGTCGGGGAAGAACAGACGTCTTATTAATCTACTATATGGTGACCTTAGTTCTCGTCTGTCGCAACTCCACTTTTTGCACAACTGAGAAATTCCACGTTAAATGTCTGCAGCTTTAGTTATTATGATAAGGAGTTAGAATAAATCGGAACCGTGAAACAGCTTGATAAGTGCCACAACGCATTTTAAACTAGTGTCAACGAGAACAAAAACTCCCCTTTCATCCTCAGAAAAAAACAACAACAACCTTACTAGATCTAGATGTTCTGTGAAATGTATCGTACTGAAAGCAGTCCAGACCAATTTCAGATCCAGCGGTCTTTCTATTCTCAAATTAAATAATTTGCACTGTTTGACATGAATTTCTGATGCCAGTTCAAGTGTTAGTCCTCTGTGAGAGAGTGATGATTACGGAGAGAAAAGCTCGATTACTATGTACTGACAACACTGTCAGCCTTCCGCCCATTCAGACAATGCAGTGGAGTAGAAAGTAATCGAGCAAATAATTGTCGGGTACTGACGGGATGGTTACATTTCTTTACTGTAAGACTTGGGATGTGTAGATGGGGAAAAACTGTCAGGGTAGTCTAAAAGGCCAATATCACTGCGAAAAAAAAGGAAAAGTCGGACAGACAGACGGTCTGGTGACCCCAACAGGCGAAAGGACAGACATAAGGATAGACATACATACAGACTGAGAGATAGCTAGACAGACAGACGGACACGAGTTAGATAGCTGGATAGATAGATAGATAGATAGATAGATAGATAGATAGATAGATAGATAGATAGATAGATAGATAGACAGACAGACAGACAGGCAGACCGACAGATAGATAGATAGATAGATAGATAGATAGATAGATAGATAGATAGATAGATAGATAGATAGATAGATAGATAGATAGATAGATAGATAGACAACAGACAGACAGACAGGCAGGCAGGCAGGCAGGCAGACAGACAGACAGACAGACAGACAGACAGACAGACACACAGACAGACACACAGACAGACAGATAGATAGATATCCCAGACAGCCATCAGTGCCTCTACCTTTGTTCTCTCCCAACTGTCAACACACAACCTGCTGCCGTTTATGTAACAATTTCTTCTCCGTTCACGGATCAACTTGTACGGAGACGTAGCCTTTAATTGGTACTCATCGGAGCGGCCGCTGATCCGTACACGTAACAGATGTAAGCCGATAGTCGGAGGGTAGATACACGGCTATTCTTTCGGATGTTTAGCCTAACAGGTCACTCGTATGCGAATGTCATCGGAGCTGTCGTCGAGTTTTCAAAGGACGCTTTTGCTTGGGTAAAGTGCCGCTCGGAGTTGAGAGTTCGTACCCGTATGGGTGGCAAGACAACACACGGGGTTAGTGAGTGGGGGGTTGGGACAGTATCAGAGAAGTCAAGTCAAAATATGGTGAAAAGAAAATAGTTGTATGTGGTAAAGAAATAAAGGAAATAATACAGACACGATACAATAAAATGCCAAGAATACTACATACCTTTTCTTTTTGCCATATTTTGCTTTTGCTTCAAACCTTTTCCTGTTGTCTTTTTTTTTTTTTTTGAAAATAATATTTTGTCAATCGGTAATGGAAATATTTTAAAGTGTGAATATTTTGTTTTTATACAGGCAAGTGAGAAAATATGTTATCAAATACTTTATAGTTGATATTTGTTGTGAATATCTAGAGACGTAGGTGGCTGTCACATCACGCAACAAAAAAAACTGGTCGACTGGTCTTTCTTGTTCCAATCGTTATTTCCGCCAATACCCATCCATCGGTCCAGACATCGATCCAGCCATCCAATGTGCAATACTGCCGATATGGTGCCGACGTAGTTTTTCCAAACTCCACTCTCTCAATCAACCATGCCCAATACGGAGAGAGAGAGAGAGAGAGAGAGAGAGAGAGAGAGAGAGAGAGAGAGAGAGAGAGAGAGAGAGAAAGAGAGAGAGAGAGAGAGAGAGAGAGAGAAAGAGTGAGAGACAGAGAGGCAGACGGGCGGACCGAAAAACAGGAAGACAGACAGTCAGACAGACGGACGGACGGACGGACGGACAGACAGACAGACAGACAGATAGATAGACAGACAGACAAATAGATAGAGATAGAGAGCCAGAGGCAGAGACAGTGAGAGACAAAGAGACCCCCCCCCCCTTTCGTGACGTCAAATGCTGTAAAACATTTACAAATATCCGCCAAAAAAACATTTAAAAAGACACCGATGACTTAAAAGAAAACAAAAACCATCACACATTCACCCTCAGTTTGAGTACGGTGGCTGCAACACGCCACTGGAAAGCTCCACTTTTGTATGCCAACAACCAGTATTGAATAATAATGATTATCGACAATCACCCCATACTCGTAAGAAAGACACCCTTTTTGACCCCGCCGTTCCCGTGCACACATTTGCATCCAAAACGTTTTTTTTTTCTGGCTAGATGAAGAAAGTCAAATATTATAAACTTAATATGATTTGGCTATTTTGGGAAGGGGGTTGTATCAATATGTCTGAATCGCTTTTTTGTTTTTTTTTGGTTTTGACTAGATACGTAACAATGAGAGAGCCTGTTTAAATATCATTTTAAACAAAAAAATTCTTCCTTTCTAAACGTATAGCCCTAGACATCCTCCATCAAGTACTAACCTTAAAATTAAAAAGGAAACACAGAAGCATAGCGCAAAGCAAAACCCAATCTGGCCGGAAGACCCTCCCCCCCCCCCCCCCCCCCAAAAAAAAGAAAAGTCACACATTTAATGAACACAAACAAAAAACTTTTTTTTTCCGGGGTGGGGGGTGGGGGGTGGGGGGGGGGGTGGTTCAGACTTTCAACCAAAGCTTGAATGAATGTCCCTGCCTAGTCTCCATCTCCCTACCCTTCCCCCAGCTTTAGCGTCCAGGGAACACCTTGACATGACATTATTTGCACTAAGCACGAGGGTTGAAAAAAGACAGAAAGAATGAATGAATAGAAAGAAAGAAAGAATGAATGAAAGAAAGAAAAAAAACAAAAACGTAGCAACGAATATAATAATAACAATGAAAATAATTATCCAAAAGGTTTTTGTCGCTCGGCAAATATTAGAGTTAAGAGCGTCCCAGTTCAGAAAAATAGACTGGTGTTGGCATTGGGAGGTGTGAAAACGCCTCCCCGCCTTCCCCCGGCCCAACATACATACACACCTCTTCTCCTCCCCTCCACATCACCTTTAAAAACTGTTGAACGACGAACCCCGAGCTATCCACTCTACAAAACGAAGGTGGAACTGTCGAAGTTAAAATTATTTTTAAAAAATGACCCAGCTAGCTTGCCATACTCAATAACAGTTCAGTTCACCTGAGAGAACCGACAGCTCAATCAAAGACTGTGTTTGTGAAACTACGTGTGAGTGTTTGCGTTTATGTAAATATGAGATTTGAGAGCACCCCCATCTTCTCAGGTCTAGGCAAATTATTATCTATTATGTGATACAGTTATTAAAAAGGAAAAAAAAAACACCACCTTCTCTTGATTGCCATTAAAAAAAACAACAACAAATTAAAAATGTCCTTCTTTATCACGTTCACTAAGTCCCCGGCCTGCCATTAAGTAATACGAAAAAAAAAAATGTCTACAGTGTTTAAAATAATCTTTACTAGGCTACAGACATGTAGAAATAACAATAATTATAATAAAAAAATAAAAATATAATAATAATTTTAATAAAAACAAAAGTATTGAGAAAATTGAGGTTAAAGAGTTTTAGGCTTTAGCAAATGCCAAGCTCTTATATCATTTCTTGACGGAAATACCCCAGTGCTTGTATCTATGGACTGGAAACAAAAGCTTCTCACAAAAGTAGGACAACGCCCACTTTCGACGAATTGAAAAGTTGAAATACGAAATTTCGAAAAAAAATGCTGACTAAGCCACTTGTGTATAAAAGCAAGCAATTTAAATACATTTACTTGCCTTTAAGCGGTAGAAATAAAGACACAAAAAAGGGAAAAAAAACGCGAAGGACTCAAAAAAAATGCACTGAACCACTCATGGGCTACAAAAATATATCCTCTCTCTGTCCCTCTTTCTCTCTCTCTGTCTCTCTCTCTCTCTCTCCCTCTCTCTCTGTCTCTCTCTCTCTGTCTCTCTCTCTCTCTCTCCCTCTCTCTCTCTCTCTCTCTCTCTCTGTCTCTCTCTCTCTCTCACCCACACACACACACAAAAGTTCGAGGTACACATGTCACGGAAGATAAAGGCCGAAAACATCTAATGAAAGAATCCCCTCTTCTTCTGAAGATTGTCATCTGCCTCGCTCCACCTGAGAAGTTTCTTACCACGCTCTCTCCCTCTCTCTCTCTCTCCCCTCCCTGCCCCATACTCAGCCTCCCAGACTTCAAAGTCAAAAGAGGCAGCAATAATTGCCCCATATTCAAATCAAGATTCAAGACAGGCCTCTGGCAAATATATACAACAAAAAAGCATTGGGTAAACATTAACGTCTGTGTACACAAGGGAGGTCATTCTGAAATGCATGCAGCGTTTGATTTCATATTTACTTCCCTTGTTTCTCTTTCATCTCTCGAGCTCTTGCGGGTCACGATTGGCGGAGTTTTTAGCTCAGGTACTTTCTTTGCTTAATCTTTCTTTCTATTCTTTCTTTGTCTCTTTCTATTTTTATTCCACTCTTTCGACGCACATTAATATTAACTTTTTGAAAGAAATGAATATTAATAATAATAATAACAAATTTAAAAAGGATGGAAGGGCGTAACTTTGCTTCGTGTAGACCAAGCAAAAAATCTGACCCAAAACGAAAAGTACAGACATAATAATTGGAAAGTACATATTGTTTCATAGTCTGGCGTTATATCAATCCATTAGTCATGACCCTTTCCGTCCCTCTGTGTGTCCATTCTTATATTCGTTCATCCACCCATCCATCCATCCATCCTTCCATTCATCCATCCACTCAGCCTCTATCCATTGATCCAACCATCCATCCACCTATACATCCATCAATCCATCCATCCATCCTTACATCTATCCATTCGTCCATCCATCCATCCATCTAGACATCCATTTAGCCAGCCATCCATCCATCCACCCATCCATCCATCCAATCATCCATCCATCCAATCATCCATCCATCCAATCATCCATTCATCCATCCATCCATCCAATCACCCATCCATCCAATCATCCATTCATCCATCCATCCATCCAATCACCCATCCATCCATCCATCCATCCAACCACCCATCCATCCATCCATCCATCCATCCAACCATCCGTCCACCCGTTAAACCATTTGTCAAAGCGCCCTACCTGTGACCAATTCTTGCTGGGTATTTGTACACCTGTCTGTCTGTCCGTCTTTTCGTCTGTCTAACTGCCTCCTTCAGTCAATAATTAAATATGTCACGCGGATAAACACATCATCCGAGATGTGTGACGTCAGACTCGGCCTTTGGATCACCCCCCACCCACCCCTTTTTTTTCTAACACAGGAAGAATTTAAAAAAGTGATCGTGACGTCAGCACTGATGACGTTTACATTTTTTGCTGTCATTTCTAGAAAATTTGATTTCGACCCCAAGTATCCGTGGTTGATGAAAGTGTTACTTTCCCTAATCAAGCCATTCGACGTTCCTGTCATTATGAGAAGATAAGATAAGATAAGATAAGATAAGATAAATTTTATTCGTCCTTGTACAAGGAAATTTGTTTTGATCATTGAATACATAACAATACAGTTACAGAAGCAGAAAGTATGATACATAGCGCGCACACACACATATATACACACACAGTGATAAATTAACTAAATTAACAAAATTAACAGTGCACACAATATGCTTCCCTAACTAAAACACATTGACCTGACACGCAGGACATAATTCAACTGTGCACAGATTACGATCAAGATGACGACATTATTGTAACATCCTAGTTGATGATGGAATAAACGATTTAAAGTAGCGCTCAGTTTTAGTTTTCTTTGACAACAGCCTTAAACTTCTTACAGATCTTATATATTCCTTGTTCAGGGGATGTTGTTACTCATACGTACATCCCCCAAGTTTGGTGTTTTTTTTTGCTCTAGGGGTACGTATTTTAAAGCTTTTCGTGACACCAGAGCTAGAGAGTTCCTCCCGAAATATTTCTAACAACAGCGTTGATTAATTATTCTTTCAGATTTTCTTTTTGTTTTCCTCCTGTTTTTTTTTTGGGTTGAAAGGGTAAGGGGGCGGGGTTAGGAATTCGATAAGATTTAGGGTTGAGGATAAGGACGGGGTTAGGATTAGGTACGTGTACGTACGCGCCCCTAGCGCAAAACACTTGTGGTACGTACGTACAAGTAACAACAGTCCTGTGAGAAACATAACCACAGACATCTCTGACTTGGCCAGCTCGCAATAAAAGGAATACTGTTTTTCGAGTCGCAAGTCAAAGTTTGACAATTTCATCCTTCCTAATGCACAGTTTATTGACTAAATTTGTTGCAAAAACCAGCAGAAATTCTGTGCGGTCGCATCACGGCTTGGAACAATGGTGAAATATCACGTATGAACTTAGTTCCTGTTTGGTTTTATCTTTAACAGGAGGTCCTGTAGTACGTACGAGAGATATAACAAATGCCACACTTTGACACGTGTTTAAAATGCATTGTGGCACTTATCAAGCTGTTTCACAGTTCTGATTTATTCTAACTCCTTATCATAATAACTAAAGACGCAAACGTTTAACGTCGAATTTCTCAGTTGTGCAAAAAGTGGAGTTGGAACAATTGAGAACTAAGGTCGTTTATGGAAAAACAAAAGGAAAATAGAAAAAGGCTGTATGTTCCAATTTGAGATTTATTGTACCGTTTCTTTATTGCCTCTAACGCGGGGTATTGCAACATACACAACTTAAAGGTATAATCCATGTACATCATCTTAAAATGTGTTACAATCGCCTCCTCCTTTCGTCCTCCGCCCCCCAACGTCTTCTTCCCCACAGACCCTCAACTTTATGAACTACTGTAGATACACAGACAGAAGATGAGAATAAAAAAAAAAATCACAGTGGGAGGTGGAAGAAAAATTGTAAAAAAAAAAAAAAAAAGACACACTAAATGATGGATTTCCATAATGTATGCGTGAGGTAAATATTGAAATAGTAACGTACGGGGGTCGCTGTATAATATAGGTAAATACATCAGCGATGATGGTTAGAATCATAATAAAAATTATACTTTCACAGGTAAGGAGAGAGAGGGGACAAGATAGACAGACAGACAGACAGACAGACAGACAGGCAGGCAGACAGACAGGCAGGCAGGCAGACAGGCAGGCAGGCAGACAGACAGACAGACAGACAGACAGACACAGACAGACAGACAGACAGATAGACAGATAGATAGATAGATAGACAGGTAGGTAGATAGGTAGACAGGTAGATAGATAGGTAGATAGGTAGATAGATAGGTAGATAGGTAGATAGGTAGGTAGGTAGGTAGGTAGGTAGGTAGACAGACAGACAGACAGACAGACAGACAGACAGACAGACAGACAGACAGACAGACAGACAGACAGACAGACAGACAGACAGACAGACAGACAGACAGATAGATAGATAGATAGAGACATCAGAACATCAAAGACCCACTCAAATCATCACTTCACCTCAACATAATACCAAAGGTAAACCAGCTGAAGACGTTCGTACTACCGTATTCACATCCGTTTCAACACTTGTAATGAAATCAGACCACTCTCAAACCCCACGAGTGTGAAAATGGAATACATAAGGAATTTTACATCAATACCCTGCCATTCATAAAATAGGTATATTCGATTTTGGCTAATTGTTACCACCGTGCCCTGTCCTTCCATGCCCCCAGTTGTCTAACCCCCCCCCCCCCCCCCCACTTCCCGCCCACCTCCGTGGCCCCACATTTTCCCGATTTACCATTAAAAATTTGCCAAGACGTCAAACAAAATGTAGCGACAGTGCTTGTTATTTTTTCCATTTACAGCACCGTTTCCAACTTTGAAGCCATCGCCAGGTAGCTATTTGTTTCTTTCCCTCCCTCTCTGTCTCTCTCACTCTCTCTCTTTCTCTCCCTCTCTCTCTCTTTTTTATCCCTCTCTCTCTCTGTCTCTCCAGTTCTCTCTTTCTGCCTCTCTCGCTCTGTCTCTCCAGTTCTCTCACTCTCTCTCTCTTTCTCTCCAGTTCTCTCTCTCCCCCTCTCTCTCTCTCTGTCTCTCCAGTTCTCTTTCTCCCCAGTTCTCTCTCTCTCTCTCTCTCTCTCCAGTTCTCCCTCTCTCTCTCTGTCTCTCCAGTTCTCTCTCTCCCCCCTCTCTCTCTCTGTCTCTCCAGTTCTCTCTTTCTCCCCAGTTCTCTCTCTCTCTCCAGTTCTCCCTCTCTCTCTCTCTCTCTTCACGCCTCCCCTTCTTCCAACCCACCACCGAGTAACACCATCCTTGTATTTCCTCATGCTTTACTCCCTCACTTATCAGTCCCCCCCCCCCCCTGCCCTCCATTTTCCACCACCACCATCACCAACTACTACAACAACAACAACAACAAAAATTCGTCCCGTCTCTCTATCCACCTATATTTCTGTCTGTTCATCGCACCCTCAATCACTCACTATATTTTGCCCTTACATCTCGTCCACCTCTTCTCTCACTCTTTTCCCTCCATCTAGTCCCCTCCCTCCCAGCCTCTCCACTGATGTATTCATTGCCGTATTTTCACATACATTTCACAGAAAGCCCTGTAGGGTAATGAACAAACACTCTCTCAACCACACAAATGATCCACCCCAACTCACAACTCCTCAGCTCTTATAAATCACTTGTGCTCTGAATCACCCACTTACGCGGTGCGTTCAAAACCTACAAGAAGACACAATGCACCGTGCGCGCGTTCAAAAAACGTGGGGAGAAAGAAAAGAGAAGCGAAGAAGGTGTGCAAACATGAACAGGACACAATGCAAACTTAGGTTCGGAGACTCTATACGTTTTATCTTCGTCTACGATCGGGTTGAACGTTTTGAAGACGAATCTATTCCTTCGTACACGGAGCCTTGCTCTAGGCATACACACACACGCACCAACCGTGTGAATAGACACGAAAAAAAAATTGTTCTTAAAAAGCTGGTTTTTTTTTAGAGGATAATATTTTATAGATGAGCGCAGTAATTTCTCTGTTTAGCTTTGTAACTCTGGCTACGTTTCCGCACGTTAAAGATACCTTGGCAGTTGGAAATCGAGAAGAGCAGACCGAACAGGCCGCTGCCAGGGGCAAAATTAAAAAAAAATTATCCTTATCACTCCGCCTCTCTCCCCCTCTTCTTCCCCCCCCCCCGCCCAAATAAAAGCCCGTCTACCGGCACTGCACTGTGGCGATGACGTGCCTGCTCCAGTTGTAATTGGGCTGCAATGACATCAAGGCAAATTTCCCAAAATGAGATTAAAGAAACCAGTATACTAAATACAAAATACAAAAAAAAAAACAACTGAAGTAAGAATCCCAGCCAACAGTCCTACGGAAATCCAACGCAAAGGATTGACATCACGTTTGCACACAGGAGGAATGACAACGTTTTTACGTACATTCGCGAATTACGACATCGTAGCGACGTCTGTTAGATGTAGTTAATCAGCCTCTACCGCATTCCTACCAACCCCAAAGAAATCCTATTCAAATCTACGTAGGATTCACGTAAGAATGATGGCTGGGAAAGGCATAATATTTTTAAGCCTGCGATGATAATTATGAAAATTTGAGAAACTTGAAGAAATCAGTCTTTCTGACGCTTTTGGTAACCGTTTACTCAAGACCAGCTGTTCAAGCCAGGACACCATAGATGTAAAGTGTCTCTATCGTATTTCTCATTCTGTCTCCGGCCATAACACATGTCCAAGCCGTCGCCAAGACTAGCACGAGAGAACATATGTGTCGGCAGGGGAGACGAATCATTTAAAACGTTTCTAGTGTGTCAAAATTATGTTCTTGTCTCCCTGCCTACAGTGGGGATTTACGGTTGTAAAATTTGCTTCTTTGTTACCTGTATTCATTCAAAGTTGATATCTCCCTTATTCCTTGATCAATCTTTATGAAATTTTGACTGAATATTCCTTTTGTGTGTTGTAACAAATCTGCAACTGCTTTTTCTGATATTTTAACTGAATTTTTTAATTTGTATGTTTTTTTGTAGCTCAGAGTCTACTTTTTTGGTGATTCGACTTGCGTGTCCAATACAAAAAAAAAAAAAAAATCATAAAAAAATAAATATCAACCCTAGCTTGAAAAATAGTTGTAGATATTTAAAAATGATCTCAAGGTACCTGTATGCAAAGTTTTAAAAAATATACTCAAGTAGATTTTGAGACATGCTTTGTTGAAAATTCCAAAGATGGCCGATAAACATTGTTACGCAATCACAGCAATAATGAACAAAATCTGTTGGTGACACTTAAGATTCAATTCCTACCATGTAAGAAGTAAGTTGATCTAGCTATTTTATCTGTAACAGCCAAAATAACAAAAAATGAAGTTACTGCCAGGTGCCCCTTAACAAGAGTTTGAGTACGGAAAGGTCACAGGAAGAAGCAAGGCGATAGACAGAATGTAATAGAATGAAAGAACAGAAGGAGTAAGTAACAAATTTACATCCCCATAGAAATCGTCCTGCCTGTCTGTCTGTCTGTTTGTCTGCCTGTCCGTCTGTTTATCTATTATCTACGTATTCGGACATCAGTTTACTAATATAGTTCGCCCGTTCTTCACACCTTCCGTTGGGGAATAAAACTTAGGACATAAAGTACACACAATAAAGCTGAGATGAGTAATCCAAATTCGTCGGAATGCAGTGATAAACGTTACCAACGGTTAGCTGTAATAATTATGCAATACCAGACTGATCAGGTGCACAATGGATCGACTGAAAAGAATATAACAGAAAAGCCTCACCCATCCACTCATCCATTCATATTTATCCATCTGTTTATCCATACATCACCCCATCCATCCATCCATCCCTCCATCTCCCAGGCTGTTCATCCAGCCATCCATCCATCCTGTTTATCCATCCATCCATTCATTCTTTCCTGCATCTATCCATCCATCCATCCACCCATCCATTTGTCCCTAAATCCATCCACCCATCCTTACATCCATCCACCCATCCATCTGTCCCTATATCCATCCACCCATCCATCTGTCCTTATATCCATCCACCCATCCATCTGGCCTTATATCCATCCACCCATCCATCTGTCCTATCCATCCACCCATCCATCTGTCCCTATATCCATCCACCCATCCATCTGTCCCTATATCCATCCACCCATCCATCCGTACTTGCACCCATCCACCCATTCATCTGTCCTTATATCCATCCACCCATCCATCTGTCCTTACAATCCACTCACCCAATCATCCATCGGTAAAAGGAGTATTTACATCGATGTCAGGATGTTCTTGGGGAAAAGAAAGTGGAACACAAGGAATGGATCAGTCAAAATTCACTGGACTTGATAAGGATAAGAAGAGACCTAAAAGAACAGGTAAATGCAAGTCGTACAAGAAGCTCAAGAGTTGGTAACCAGGAAGAGTACCGAGCATCAGCTAAAGAGGTCAAAAAATCAATTAAAAAAGACAAAGAGGAGTTCATAGGAATGTTAGCAGAGAAAGCAGAGAAGGCAGCAACAGGAGGACACATGAGGATCCTCTACCAGACTACAAAGACTCTTGCTGGAAAATATGGAAAACCTGAAGTTCCTGTCAAGGATTACAACAGGAAGGCTATTTTTGGAAAGGAAGCTCAGGCAAAAAGATGGATAGAACATTTTAACAGCCTCTTGAACAGACCTCCACCAAGCAACCCACCCGACATTCTACCTGCAAGAAATGATTTACCGATCAGTTGCGACCCTCCGACTAAAGCAGAGATTAATGATGCCATAAAGCAGTTAAATCGAGGCAAGGCAGCTGGACCAGATCAGATCCCACCAGAGGCGCTGAAGGCAGATGCTGCTGGGGCTGCAGAGGGTCTGCACTCACTATTTTCGAGGATTTGGATCGGAGGCAAGTTTCCAAAGGACTGGAAGGAAGGACACCTCGTGAAGCTTCCAAAAAAAGGGGACGTCAGCAATTGTAGTAACTACAGAGGAATCACACTTCTCTCTATCCCAGGAAAGGTTTTCAATCGGATTATTCTCAACCGAATACAGAATGCAACAGACCCAAAACTTCGTGAGGAGCAAGCTGGTTTCAGGAGTAATCGATCAACCACCGACCAGATCGCCACGCTGAGAATCATAGTAGAGCAGTCGCTAGAGTGGAACTCCCAACTGATAGTGAACTTCCTTGACTACGAGAAGGCCTTTGATAGCATCGATAGAGAAACACTGTGGAGAATATTGAGACATTATGGAATCCCAGTGAAGATGGTGAACCTTATCAAGAGCATGTACGAGGGGACAAGTTGCAGAGTCGTACACGATGGCGAGCTTACTGACAGCTTTGATATCAAGACTGGTGTTAGGCAGGGTCGTTTGCTGTCCCCATTTCTGTTTGTCCTGGTGATTGATTGGCTTATGAAAGAAATCACCAGTGGAGGAAGAAATGGCATACAATGGACCCCATGGACACAGCTGGACGATCTAGATTTTGCAGATGACTTGGCACTATTGTCGCACACACACGACCAGATGCAAGCAAAGACTACAGCTCTAAACAAAATTTCAGCATCTATTGGATTGAGGATACATCCTGCGAAGTCGAAGGTCCTAAAAATTGTTGCACACCCAAGCGCACAAGTCAGAGTAGGAGATCAACCACTGGAAGATGTAGAGTCCTTCTGCTATCTTGGTAGTATCATTGACAATAAAGGAGGAACAGAGGCAGAAGTCAAAGCACGAATTGGAAAGGCACAGGCAGCTTTCACGTCCTTAAGCAAGATTTGGAGAACCAAGGATATATCTCTAAAAACAAAGCTGAGGATATTCAACTCGAACGTGAAGTCAGTCCTGTTGTATGGATGTGAGACTTGGAATGCGTCCCAGGCCTGCATAAAGAGAATCCAAGTTTTCATCAACAGATGTTTGAGGAAGCTACTTAAGATCAGATGGACAGACAAGGTCAGCAATGAAATTGTATGGAAAAGAACAAGACAGAGCCCAGTCAGAGAGGAAATTGGTAGGAGGCGATGGAGATGGATTGGCCACACTCTCAGGAGGCCAGGAAACAGCATCACGAAGAAGGTATTGGACTGGAATCCCCAGGGCAAGAGATCAAGAGGAAGGCCGCGCGGAACGTGGAGAAGAGCCAGAGAAAATGATGTGCAACGAAGCGGAAAGACTTGGAATAATGTAAAGAGGCTGGCCCATGATAGAGAGGGATGGAAAGTGTTTGTTGGTGGCCTATACCCTGATCCAGGGTGAGAAAGGCAATGATGATGATGAATCATCCATCCATCCTTCTCCTTCCCTTACTCTCTCCATCCACCCAAGCAGGTATGCCCATCCCCCTCCACCCATCCATGTCCAAATTCACCAATCCTCCAACACCTTCAGCCCCGTCAAACCGCCCAGCTGTCTACACCGGTCACTTACCAATACCACCTATCGCACTCAGCTACCCCTTGTCCCCCAAACAAGCAAATCTCTCTTCAGATCTCCCAGGAATCTGAAAAAAAACTTCCACTTAATCGCACAACATATCCATGCGGACATTTCTGACCACAATAGATCACTTGAGCCGTAAACACTGACCACTTGAATCGACCGAAAACAAGGCTATGTCGCAGTAGTTTTAAATATAGTCGTTGGATCACTCTGGTTGGACAAATACAAATAACATAGAAAGAAGAAAATTTGGTCTCCCGCGGAAATGAGAGGGTTCTGATCCAAGACATCGTTAGGTTTATATTGGTAGATTTGCGGCAGCTGATTGTAGAAACAGAGGTGCGTAATCGCGGAGATAAATGCGTAAGGACAGAGAGTACACAGGCTCGCTAAGTTGTGATAGATAACATAGGATTTAGCCATGTTCATCCAACCATTTATATGACATTCCATCCATCCGGTTACTTTTCCGTCCGTTCGTTCATTCAACCATGTAGTTACATAGAAGGTGTATTGTCATGTACAAGGCGTCACCCCGTCCATCCATCCATCCGTCCGTCCGTCCGTCCATCCAACTATCCATCCATCCATCCATTAATTCGTCCATGTGTCCATCCATCCCTCCACCCATCCATCGATCCATCCCCGCCCATCCACCCACCCACCATCCACCCATCAGTCCATACATCCGTTCATCCATCCATTCATCCATCCATCCCTCCATTCATCCATCCATCCATCAAGCTCAAATTAAAATTTATTAAGATTATTGTACTTAGTCAAAAAGAAATTAAAATTAAAAATTAAAACAAAAAAATTAATGTCGTATATTAATAAGAAGTAATTCAGAATTAATAGGAATCTATTTGTTCAACGGCTGCAATGGATGAATTATAGAATTCTCTGTTATTCAGCAATGCCTATTCCTAAAACAAACTGAATAATGCACCGCTTATATATCCGCTATGAGTAAGACAGTCTATTGACACAACGTTACATTTAAGAGATTTCTTATTGACGGGAACACGGCTCAAATTGCTCGACCTTTCTCAAATCAGCGAATCTTAAAATTTCTGGATTTTGCGTGTTTGGGCAAGACTGCCTGGAAATTGTCTGGAAAAGCTTATTTTAATAGTTGTTTCAGTTTCACCAGTGCACGGGCTTTTAACTCCACAGTCTACATCTGACACTAGAACCGAGACAAAACATGACTTGACTAAGTGCCATAACAATTTAATTTTGGTTTGGACGTTGGTCTAGAGGCAAGGTTATCGCCTCTCATGCCAGAGGTACCGGGTTCGATTCTCGGTCGGTGCAGGGCATGTTGGAATTTTGGGATTTTTCTCATATTTTCCTGTCCCTCGATCCTATGGTAGATAGGATCAAGCATCTAGTCTTCTCGGATAAGGACGAAAAACTCGGATAACATGTGTGTACATTGCGCACTTTAAAGTTGGCAGTTGGAAATCGAGAAGAGGAGGCCGAACAGGCCGCTGCTAGGACAAAAGAAAAAACAACAACGAATCCCTACCACTCCCAACCCCTCCAAAAAAACAAAAAAAACCAGTCCCTGCACTGTGACGACGACGTGTTGGCTATCCTTGTAACTGGGCTGCAATCACATTAAGGCAAATTTCCCAAATGAGATTAAAGAAGTGTACAAAAAAAAATTTTTTTACAAAACTACAAATAAAATTGGACTTTTGGAAAATTCGTCATCTCGCAGTAAGTCTGGTAGAATCCTTTGGTCTCTTTGAGGATAGTTTTAATACTTTGCCTTGCAAGAAGGCCCAAAGTGAGACATACGATTGTTGTGTGTCATAAAATCCGAACAGGATCGGAGTACTTCGGAGACATGGCTTTGTTTCATGGGGAAATCTATTTCTGTGATTATATGTACAACGCGTGGGAAAATGTAGGGATGTAGAAAGAGTGTTGTAAGTGTGGGATTGTTGGCAGACAGACAGACAGACAAGTGGATGGAGAAATGAATGGGTGGATTGGTGGATGGACGGGCGGACAGACACAGACAGACAGATGGACAGACACACAGACAGACAGACAGGTAGGTAGGTAGAGGGATGGGCGGATGGATGACTAGAGGATAGACCGACAAACTGACAGCCCGACAGACAGGAGGGCAGGCAGGCATCATAAAGACAAGCAAACACTGACAGAAAGATAGATAGATAGATAGATAGATAGATTGATAGACAGATAGATAGATAGATAGATAGATAGATAGATAGATAGATAGATAGATAGATAGATAGATAGATAGATAGATAGATAGATAGATAGATAGATAGATAGATAAATAGACAGACAGACTGACAGACAGACAGACTGACAGATAGACAGACAGACAGACGGACAGACAGACAGACAGATAGATAGGTAGATAGATAGATGAATGGACAGACGGCATGAAAAATGCCTTCATTCAAGATACCCATCTACCCGACTTCAGACAACATCAGTGTGATAGATTGGTCACAACAAAGAAATGTCGGGTGAAAGGAAAGGCGACAATTTCTATGGGCTATTTCTAAACTTCCCACTCTATATTTGTCCTCCTTATAGTTTTCTCAATGACCTATCAGATAAGCGGAGATAACCAAGTTCACACTGCCTCATCTTGCTTGTTTCCCCTTGTTTTTTGCCCTCTCGAGACTGCTCGTGAACTGAAATCGACTGACCACACGAGAAATAGCGAATTTGAGAAAGGCAGTATTTTGTTTTATGAATCCGTAAAAAAAATATGATTTTCATGTTGATAACCGGATGCTTAATTATATGTTACCAATTTTCTAAAAACGATAGTTAAGTCGCAAAGGTTGGAACAGGGAGAAAAGTACTTCTTTCAGAGCCAGTTATGATTTCTGTCTCAACTGAGGTTTTTGGCTGATTTTGATATTCTAGTATCTCTTGTGTGTGTGTACAAAAGGTTTATCACTAATTAAAATGATTAAATGAGTTAACTATGGCTTCATGTACGATTTTATTTCACGAATTATTGCAGCTACCTACCTACCTACCCGTATCCACCTACCTGCCTACCTACCTATCTACGTATATCTGATATATCGATCTATTTGTTTGCCTGTCTGTCTGTTGTCTGTCATTCTGTCTGTCTATCCATCCCTCTCTCTCTCTATCCATCCATCCATCTATCCACCCACCCACCCATATCTATCTATCTATCTATCTATCTATCTATCCATCTGACCTACCTACCTATCCATCTATCCATCGCTCTCTCTCTCTCTCTCTCTCTCTCTCTCTCTCTCTCTATCTATCTATCTATCTATCTAATTTCACATTAAATATCATCAGCCGGAGTGTCTATCCAAAAACGCAAACAGGGAAAGTAATCTGACATTCGCCACACCGGTTAATCGTTCGATACATGTATTTTTAGGGAAAGTGGACACCATTATGTATAATTTCAGCATAAAAAAATGTAACCTTTGACCTGTCACACTGGCTCCTGGGTGCCCTCGCACCTTGAATGGGAAACCTGGCAGGGGAGTGAACTAGGGGCGACAAGTCTATTGTTAGGTAATCTCCCCTGAGAATGGGTGACAAGGACGGGGGGTACTTTGGTGGGCGATATTGCTCCATGGATTTTCACTCGCCATTTCTTTCAATGCGGGCATGATGGATCGGCGTGGTGTTTAAAACTGTCCGCTCATTTGAAATGAGATGTTTTGAGAATTTGCTTTTTGAAGAAAAAGAAATGAAATATGAATATAGGGTGATTATTTTCGATGGCATTGTTTAGCAGGGTCTATAAGAAATAATTCAAATAATAATTATGTACACTTTGTCTATCTCCATGACAATGTAAAAGAAACAGTTTTATAACATTTCACAGACAGACGGACAGACAGACAGACATACGGAGACATTGAGGCACAGATAGATAGACGGAGACAGACAGAGAGACAGACAGACAGACAGGTAGATGGACAAACAGACAGACAGACAGACAAACAGACAAGCAGATAGATCGATAGATAGATAGATAGATAGATAGATAGATAGATAGATAGATAGATAGATAGATAGATAGATAGATAGATAGATAGACACGTGCCTACACATTATAGACTCACACATACACACACATACACAGAAAGAGCGAGAAAAAGGGCAGAGAGAGACAGACAGACAGAGAGAGGACATGGGAGAGGCAGTAGAGAGAGAGAAAGAGAGAGAGAGAGAGAGAGAGGGGGACAGAAACACACATACATTCACACAATATAGAGAGAAAAAGAAAGCGAAGTTATTATTATTGAAATATATCGATCTATTATTATTATTATTCTGCTGCCAGGTTTAGGTGGGACTTCTGGGTGTCAAGACCGCAAAGGTTGAAACCCGCCTATTCCAGGGGTAGTAAAGCTACATAAAATTGGCCGTCAAGCAAGGGTGACTAATTCCTCGTAAACTTTCCATGGCGAGTTACGGTTCATGGGATTTACGAGTTGTTCTGCAGTGTAATGTAATGTAAGTAAAGGGAAGGTTTGGTTGTTCGGCTGATTGGGGGATGTGGTGGCGGTGGTAGACATCTGTGTGTGTGTGTTTGTGTGTACGTCTGAATGTCAGTGGGTGTGATTTTGTTTTTGTGGATCAAGAAATGGGAGAGGGGAGAGAGTGAGCAAGAGAGAAAGAGAGAGAGGGGAGGGAGGGGGAGAGAGAGACAGAGAGAGAGAGAGAGGGAGAGAGAGAAAGCTAGAGAGAGAGAAAGAGAGAGACAGAGAGAGAAAGAGAGAGAGAGAATAGGGGTAAAGAAAGAAAGAAAGAAGGAGAAAGAGAGGGAGAGAAAGAGGGAAGAGAGGGAGAGAAAGAGGGAAGGGAGAGAGAGAGAGAGAAACAGAGAAGGGGAGAAAGAAAGAGAGAGAAAGAGAAAGAAAGTGACAAAAAGACAGAGAGAGAAAGGAAGAGAGAGACAGGATGAAAGAGAGATATAAAGATGGAGAAAGAGGGAAAGAGAGAGAGATATAAAGATAGAGAAGGTGGAAAGAGAGGGAGAGATACACACACAACCCCAACGTCTCCTCGATCTCTAAACAACCACCACACTACACCGCCATCACCACATCACTACATCCGCCTTAAGCCACATCGATCACTCAGTCCAAGCAAACCTTGATAAAAATTGCGCTTTGACCCCGTTTTTTCTTTCAGTGATTCTCAAACAAGGCGAAAGGTCCCAAGAGGATTTCAGCCAAGGGAAGGAAT
>OZ007584.1:30488451-30543451 GCA_963931925.1 Onchidella celtica
TGGTTGATGTAACAGAAGAGAGAGTTGCGTTCGCCGGATAGTCACATATTGATTTGACTATTAGTGTGGTCGGGAGTGTGAATCTCGGCAGGAAAGGGAGGAAGGATGAGACATGAAAGAGAATGGAAAGATGGACAAGAGGAATGTACCCAGCACGAGGTGAAGGTTGACAGACAGGCTAAGATATGGATAAATACGAGACATGAATTCTTAGCACGGACAAATAATAATATTGATAGGTAAACCAGAGATAGACAGAACGGATAATAGGTGAGAGGAAGGCAAAGAGATGGAAGGAAAAATATTATCCAGACAGATGAATGACAGACAGAGAGACAAAGAGATGGACACATGCAGATAGATATACAGACAAATGGGCTGAGAGATGGATACAAATAGACAGATAGATAGACAGACAGGTAAACAAATAGATAGATAGATAGATAGATAGATAGATAGATAGATAGATAGATAGATAGATAGATAGATAGATAGATAGATAGACAGAGAGACAGACAGACGGATAGATAGATGGATAGTCAGACAGAAAGACAGACAGACAGTAGATAGATAGATAGATAGATAGATAGATAGATAGATAGATAGATAGATAGATAGATAGATAGATAGATAGATAGATAGATAGATAGATAGATAAACAGACACAAGTTAAATAACTAGATGTAGATAGACAGATGGATAGACAGACAGACAGACAAATAGCAAAACAACCCGTCTGATTGTCCAACAAATGAAAGGACAACCATATATCTAAATATTCTCTAGTGACCACTTACATATACTCCACCCCCAACCCGACAAGGACCCTGTGATACACTAGACCATATCTTTATGACAATCTTTCCCTGGGCAAGTACCAGGTAATAGCATTCATTAATAGATTACAATACAGTCTGTCTGTGTATCTCTTTGATGACAGCTATACACACTCTCAAGGCATAGCAAACCAGCCCTCAGTTAATCCTCTACTCTTCTGGATCAGTTGTGAAGTATCTCTCATACTGTCTCTTCAGCATGCTACAAATCGCCCCCTTAGAACGACAATGATCCAACTCCTTTTCCATCAACTTTTGAGAAACTGATGATTAAAGTTCCATGTGCTTATAGCTTTGACGACAACACTGTATTTTTTTTTCTTTTAAGTAATACTTTTGTACTTACAAACTACATACCGAATCCGCTGGATACTTTGGCGCACAATGGAGATAAACTCCGCCTAATAATATACGTTTTGAGTCTGCCTATTTTCTTTGGGGCCAAATCATAAATAAATACGTTATTATTATTATTATTATTATTATTAAATTAGTGGTCTAAAATGAATGTGTCCACGTAAATTGACGTCAAGAATTGTGGCAGTACGGAAAGTTTGATACTTCTTGACCATGTAGTCACAACTTTATATGTGCTCACTTGTTCACCCTCCGGCTCGCTCCATTATGGTATGTGTCACGAGCAGAGTTAGGGTCTTGGGGATGTTACGACTGCACGAGAGGCAGCTAACTCACACTCGGACACAACCACACAAGAAAAGTACTAAATAACTAGAGCGTATATATGTCAGGCCGGTCAGGCCATAGTTTACATAAATATTAATAACAAAACAAAAGACAATAGAGGTATATATTCAAACCAAAAACTCTAATTAATAACTTAACCAATGATATTCATGTAACTATGGAGGTACTGCAATCAATAGTAAATAGGTATATTATACGAAACTGGATATCAATTTAAAGTGACAGTTGAGTCGCCACTGGCCAGTCGCCAGGCAAACTCTCCATAAATCATATGGGCTTAAATGTTAGGAGAGCCCAGTACGTTCAAAGCCTACAGAAGCACTCTTCGGCTTGTAGGTAATTTAAGCAGTTGCCAAAAGACTATATTTTATGCACAATCACTATTCAATTCATCAACGATGTGCTATATTATTCCAATCATACTATGGCAATAGATCTATCATACAGGACACTCGTGGTCGAGTGCCAGCTGGGGTTTCCTTAGTCTTCCTATGAGGCTGTAGTTCTCTCTCTATCTCCGATCTCTATTATACTTGAATAATTAAGATATATTACCATTGCTCACGCCTACTGAGAGGCGCGAACATCAAAATAGCGCAGCGTGGGCTTTCAAAGGTCAGCCCACTCAGACCTTTCTTTCTAGAGCTCAGTCAGTCCGTTAGCAAGGACTTCTTAGTCTTCAGACCACACAGTTCAGGTACTGGCCAACCGGAGATACTTCACGAAACGATGCTTCTCTCGTCTGTATTCACCTAATCTGAACGTTACACGATGTTATATACTATCTAACTACCCAGCGTGCTAGTCCGCTGGCCCAATTAGTTCAGCTATCTCATAGGTCGAAACCTCCCACCATTTTAACTGTAGTAACAAGTCTGCACCATTCTACCAGCCAGTTAACGTGCAAAAACCCGTCCAGTCACACTCAACAATGTCAACCGTCCCCACCCCGCCTCACCCCCACTCCATTACTTATTAATCACGAACATTAAAACCGACAAGCGTGACTCTAGCAGTTTAACTTTACATTTATTTACTCACCAACTATAATTTGGCGAGGACCGTTCAAGGCCACCAGCCAATTTTTCATGGCCCTGGTAAAAAAACAACTCACTCTCTGCGTGAGTTTTAATAACATCCGAATCATGACACATCCCCCACCCCAGTTAAAATTTGCAATTTTAACGATATAAATTATTATCGTAAAGGGAAGGCATGAGTCGAGAAATTGCTCGAAAGGTTAACTTAACTAAGAATACTAGGTAATAACTAAGACTAGTACTAAAGTTGAAAAAAACCTACAGGACGGGTATCATTGATGGACAAAACTTCATGAAAATCTTAAGGTTCCGTCCAAAAGTATATATCTTTCTGAGGATTAAATCTTACCTCTAAATAGGTAGACATTAACAATCATAACTCTAAAATTTTAGAGTACAACACTGATCCTGTGCGAATGTCATCAGGAATGCATACATACAATGAATAATACTCAAGAAAAGATAACTATAGTAGCATCGATGGCATTAGTGGATCTGGACTCCTGGTCTGCCATGATCTTCTCGTCCTCGACCCTGGGCAACAACGTCTGGTGTGGCCAAAATACGGGTCGACGTCAGTAAAATAGCTGTTGGAACAAAGGAAAGCACAGGGGTAGGTGAAAAGTGTTCACAATGGGTGAACAATATGTGATACCATCCCTCGGTCTCTGAATGAGGTGCTAATCAGTATCCAACGCCAATACATATGACAGACCTAAATAGGAGAACAAAATTTCCGGGTCTATCACAACTACAAATTTCGGCATAGTTAAGCTTAATTAACACTAACAGAAGCGTCCTTAAGATAAATTAATCTGATGTTCTCGTTTAAAATCCGCGTAGCCCTCGTCTTGAGTTAAGAATTACATAGCGCTTCTCGCATTCAACAATAATCTAGATCTCAAATAACATTACAATTAACTCTTTCCAACATCCAATCCGGTATAGATGAGATGCCACGAGGCGATAGCAGTTAATTTAATGCGCCGTTTCCGTACGCAAGCCATGCACACGTCAAGTGTCACAGTCATCTCGGTAATATAGTCATAATCGGTTCAATTCAATATTCATATCGGGTATGTTCTTAGGTAACTCATCCACTGGCCACATGGATAGTCACAATCATAATCGGTTATGCTTACTTGTCATATATAGTATTCCGTTAGATGGTCCACGAAACGCGGAAAACCATAGTCATAATCGGTTGTATAAAAACCAACTCCACACTTCTCCAAAACTTCTTAAAACGCGACCACGCAGTGTCCTCTGTTACCACTGCAAAATATCTCAAAACGCGACCACGCAGTGTCCTCTGTTACCACTGCAAAATATCTCAAAACGCGAACACGCAGTGTCCTCTGTTACCACTGCAAAATATCTCTCAAAACACGAATACGCAGTGTACTACGTTACCACTGCCAAACATCTCTCAAATAATCGAAAAATACCAATATCATCCATCCCACGAGGCAATCTCATTATTGCTCTCCTCGGGTCGACGTCATACGCAGACGACTAAAAAAAAGTATCCTCAATATATATAATTCACATAGCTCTTATATTGATATCACCTCGACACTGATACAGACTCTTCCCCTGAGACAATTTATTGCTCCTTCGGGCGGCGGCATCAGCCGACAATAAAACCAATACTCACTACTCATCACTACACAAAAAGGTCACCTCCCTAAACAGTCTAATACTGTCCTCTCGGGAGCCCGTCAATTTAAAGACGAGATCGGTATAAATTAATAATTAGCAAGAACTGGCAGTGTACTCACTGCACGGATTCCAACAATTCAATAATAGTTGTCACTTAAACAGTGTTGTCACTCTACAGCACAGGAGGGTTAATTCTTAAAAACTTTTCCCTCTCACCAAGCCAAGTTACCTCTAAAAACCCCTCAACGTGTCAAAACACGTGAATCAATGGAAGTATGTAATCAAAAAAAAAATAAGTGTAACCAAGAAAGATAAACACTATATAACGAATGTATAAAATGGTAATACATTACAAACAAGACGCAAAACTAACAGAAAGAACGATAAATTACAACAAGACGCTAGACTAACAGAAATCACGAACGACAACAGACCCGACTAACCTGAAACTATGTACAGAAAGGTAAGAAAAAGAACAGGAGAGACGTCTTCCTAAAATACGAGGAAGATAGAACGCTAACAATCTATACGAATAACAGGTCCCTACAGAACTATTCAAGGCAAAGCGTATCTCCTATCCGTTTTAAACGCCATCTAGATCTGCTAGTCTGGCAAAAAGAGGTATGCTAAGTCTCGATCCCTTCCAACCTCCCGCCTATCTAATCTAACACAAAAGAAAAAAATAATGCCTGTCAAAAGTAGGGGAGCTGGAACGACGAACCCCTCAAACGAAGACAAATACAGATGGTTCACTTAACTGGGCAAAATGGACTGGCTCTTTCCTTTGGTCCACAGCGCTGGTCTTGTCTTTTCCTGATGCTAGCTGTCAGTCCCTCGTAGTGGTCCCAGGATCAATGACGAGAGGACATGCCAGACATGTGGGGGAGAAACAAACAAAAAAATCAGCAGTATACAAAACTATAAACTACAAAAATTACATAAATAACAGTGGAGTCACAGAGTGGTAGACCTGCAGCTGTTGACGGGGTCCTCTTCCGATGATAGTAGTGTTCTCTAGATGTCAGAAGGTGACGGGTCCTCTTCAGATGTCAGTGGGGTCCCCTCCAGATGTCACGAGCAGAGTTAGGGTCTTGGGGATGTTACGACTGCACGAGAGGCAGCTAACTCACACTCGGACACAACCACACAAGAAAAGTACTAAATAACTAGAGCGTATATATGTCAGGCCGGTCAGGCCATAGTTTACATAAATATTAATAACAAAACAAAAGACAATAGAGGTATATATTCAAACCAAAAACTCTAATTAATAACTTAACCAATGATATTCATGTAACTATGGAGGTACTGCAATCAATAGTAAATAGGTATATTATACGAAACTGGATATCAATTTAAAGTGACAGTTGAGTCGCCACTGGCCAGTCGCCAGGCAAACTCTCCATAAATCATATGGGCTTAAATGTTAGGAGAGCCCAGTACGTTCAAAGCCTACAGAAGCACTCTTCGGCTTGTAGGTAATTTAAGCAGTTGCCAAAAGACTATATTTTATGCACAATCACTATTCAATTCATCAACGATGTGCTATATTATTCCAATCATACTATGGCAATAGATCTATCATACAGGACACTCGTGGTCGAGTGCCAGCTGGGGTTTCCTTAGTCTTCCTATGAGGCTGTAGTTCTCTCTCTATCTCCGATCTCTATTATACTTGAATAATTAAGATATATTACCATTGCTCACGCCTACTGAGAGGCGCGAACATCAAAATAGCGCAGCGTGGGCTTTCAAAGGTCAGCCCACTCAGACCTTTCTTTCTAGAGCTCAGTCAGTCCGTTAGCAAGGACTTCTTAGTCTTCAGACCACACAGTTCAGGTACTGGCCAACCGGAGATACTTCACGAAACGATGCTTCTCTCGTCTGTATTCACCTAATCTGAACGTTACACGATGTTATATACTATCTAACTACCCAGCGTGCTAGTCCGCTGGCCCAATTAGTTCAGCTATCTCATAGGTCGAAACCTCCCACCATTTTAACTGTAGTAACAAGTCTGCACCATTCTACCAGCCAGTTAACGTGCAAAAACCCGTCCAGTCACACTCAACAATGTCAACCGTCCCCACCCCGCCTCACCCCCACTCCATTACTTATTAATCACGAACATTAAAACCGACAAGCGTGACTCTAGCAGTTTAACTTTACATTTATTTACTCACCAACTATAATTTGGCGAGGACCGTTCAAGGCCACCAGCCAATTTTTCATGGCCCTGGTAAAAAAACAACTCACTCTCTGCGTGAGTTTTAATAACATCCGAATCATGACAGTATGATGTCATCAGAGTTACACATCTAGATGAGATATGGGACAGGTTGGTCCAGAGGCAAGGTGCTCGCCTCTCATGCCAAAGCTCTAGGGTTCGATCCGCGGTCGTTGCAGGCATGTTGGAATTTTTTTATTTTTTTTTGGGGGGGGGGGGTTTCCTGACCTTGACCCTATAGTAAGTAGGATCGAGCACCTAGTCTTCTCGGATAAGGACAAAAAACTCGGAGCGCCCGTGTGCACGTTTCGCACGTTAAAGACACATTGGCAGTTGAAAGTCGAGTAGAGTAGACCGCTCCACGGGCTAAATTCTAAAAAAAACGAATCCCAACCACAAAAACACACAGAAATAAGAACAAGAAAAATAACACAAGAAAAATTGAAGTGTAAATGCCAAGAGCAGAGAACGTGCTAAAATAAAGACCTGAAAAATACGTGATAGACAGAACCAGTGAAATGAGAAAGACAGACCTTAGCCGTGGCCAGAGCTTGGAAAAACACGTAGACACTGGACACAACTTCGTTTCCCCCCACCATCCGCCTGGGGGCGAAAGTAAACCATATCGTGTATTAACGAACTCAGAGTAATGTCTTAGTATTGACCAGAGCTGGGGTTGTCGAGGAGGTGGCCAGTCTGATCAA
Source organism: Onchidella celtica (assembly GCA_963931925.1). Lineage (NCBI taxonomy): Eukaryota > Metazoa > Mollusca > Gastropoda > Systellommatophora > Onchidiidae > Onchidella > Onchidella celtica. The sequence goes on from OZ007584.1 coordinate 30,495,626, forward strand.
GGGCTCGTTTGATGTGGCCCCTGGGGCGGCAGGGAAGGAGATCGAATCTCCACGACCAAGGAAAATGTCCTTGTAACACACAGTGGATGTTGGGGACAATGACAATAATATTGGATTCGAGTTTGGAACATACTAAATAGCCGATTACCACTTGGTACCGGTAATCATATGTTTACTGTATTTGAATTTGGAATCGTGATAGAATTAATCCACGGAAGTTGGACTGCCCCAATCTAAAACTAGATGTGGCTGACCTGCATATTTGTTATCGCCTTTGCAGGTTCCCCAGGCACATCTTTTAACGCTTTTCATTTACTTTTCTACACAGCTTCAGCAACACTCTTCTACAGCCCCGCGTCTGTCTCGTGTACCTGTTGCCGGTGGACCTAAAAATAGATTGGGTTTTTCCCCTTACCCGGATCAGTTCTATTGAAAGTAATGGAATCACACATGCATCTCCAAGGAAGGCACTATGTGCTTGCGGATCCATGAAAGAATTATATTCTGACGTGGACCCACAGCGCATCTTGTCTTTTATGAAAGAGGGCTAAGATCAACAACTTGATTTGAGAACTTTTGTACGCATTTACAAAACTCCTTTCAAATCTATGCAAAACAATTTTGAGAGTTTTATCCATGTAATAAAAATGTTGAAATTTATCTGCTTCTATTTGCCAAATTTAAAATTGATAAACCTCTGAATACCAGAACTAAATAGAGCACTAAATGCTACAGGAAACAAGTGGACCATAAACTCAAAGTCAGACACAAACGCTATCAGATTTGAAAATGGGAAATAGTGAGTGGTCGAATCAGACTTGAGTCTTCATGTTTAAATGGTGTAATTTTGGAATAATAGCAAAGATATTAGAATTGATAAGAAAAGACAGCTAGTGTTTTTAGCGTGCACAGATTTCGCACCGCCACCTAGCAGCAAACACGAGGAAGTCATGAAAAGTGTCGTATTTTACAAAGCCAGATAGGGAAAATATTGAATTTAGTTCACTGTTCAGCTATCGCTATAGGCCTTGATTGACGTCACTTATTGTGGAATTATTACTTTATCCGTTGTGGGAAAACTCTGGCTATTTTTTATTTTTTTTTTAGTCGCTGCAGCATTGTCACAATTTTGCATCATAAATTTACCATTATATCAAGCATTCTTTTCATACTATGCGCCATGGGCCCCGCCCCCGATCAGTGCGCAAATTGTGTGCACGGTTTTTTTAACGGTGCGTAGAAGACAATGTCTCATCTTAGAGTTTCTAATATCTATACTATATATATTTGTGGACTTGAGAGTTTTCGTTGCAAAAGGCTTCTGAACCACTCAACACTCAGACTTCAAATTTTATATGGTGAATCAGAATGGATGTAAGGGTGCACAGTTTTTAATAGAAGTTTCAAATCGGTGTAGGTTTTTTTTATTGGAAATTTATTGTTTAGCCATCATTTAGATCTATGTCGAGTCATGGTTCGCCATTTTAAGGTTTCGTTATCACTTCCTGCGATGTGTTCACTATCAAACACACTAACCCGTGCGCAAATCATGCTGTTGTACGGGATGCGCAGGGTGTCAACTCACAAAGGCAGAGCAGTAAGACTTATTTAAAAACAAACAAACAAAAATAAAATAAACAAATAGGAACAGGCCAGATGAAGCAGGTCCATATTAACCACCCAGAACTGAAACCAATATTCAAACCGGTTTATCCCGGGCAGGGCCGGGGACCTCAGCTAGTCTTTGATAATAGCACACATTTTGTATTGATACTGGCATTCGTCTAGACTGGTTTCACTTTAGGATAATTACAAGTAGTCGGATTGAACATGATAAAGGTATTTAGTGGATTCGAATTTGGAATAATAGCGAATAGTGGAATCGGACTTGGTGGCCGCACTGTTAGTACTGGTGATGAATATTCTAGACGTAGAATTATACATCAGTATGGTAGCCCGGGGGTGGTCGAGAGGTATAGTGACCACGCCCTTCACATGTTTAGCATTCATGCATGTCAAATGATCAGGATTGGGCGGGGTATTGTAGGTTAGAGCCAGAGAGGTAGAGGGAGAGAGAGAGAGATGGGGGGGGGGGGATGAGTTGGGTCGAATTGTTTGGGGGGTAGTAGGAACGAAAGAATGAGAAAGGAGAGAGAGAGAGAGAGAGAGAAAGAAAGAGAGAGAGAGAATGAGAGAGAGAAAGACCGAGACAGTGCAGACAGATTGACAGACAGACAAACAAACAGACACACAAACAGACATACCGACAGCTTGAGACACGAAAAGAGAGAGAGAGAGCGAATGAGGGAGAGACTGAGAGAGAGAGAGACAGAGAACGAGGGAGAGAATCAGAGAGAGACTGAGAACGAGAGAGAGAAAGAGAGAGAGAGAATGACAGAGAGAGATAGAGAGATACTGAGAAAATGAGAGAGAGAGACAGAGACAGAGACGGGAGGAAAGAAGTGAGGTGGGGGGGGGGGGGCTGTGAGGGGAAGGAGCTATACCCCAGATCGACATACCCATGTATGAATTGCTCAAGAGTGTGAAGGCGAGAAAAGGCGAGAGTTTTCTATTGCATTGATGGAGAAAGAGAGAGAGAGAGAGAGAGAGAGAGAGAGAGAGAGAGAGAGAGAGAGAGAGAAATGATGATGGACGGAGAAGGGGAGAGGTGGTATCGAGCTACACTCCAGTAAGACGTACCTGGCGGGTATAATTGCTCAAGAATGTGGATCGAAATCGCTTCAGGGATTTTCTAAGTGACTTAATATGTTTGTGTTGGAGCTCGCGCCAATCGGGGGATCGATACAATAAAAAGTGACACTGATCACGCAAAATAAACACAGGACAGGCAAGTACCCGATTCTACAAAATTACCCACAATACCACGATCTGATCACGGAAGATTAAATAGAAAAGGCAGGTACTCGATTCTACAAAACTGCCAAGAACACCTCGCCCTAGACAGAAGGAATTTTACCACGTTATGAAAAAATAAAAAGGCGTATGTCAAGGCTAAATTGACTTTTTTTTTATTTGATAGAATATAGATACAGGTCATTCCATAGAATGGCATCCTCAATCTTACTGGATGGGTTGTAATATTGTATGATAAATGGATTCTTTTCGTCATCAATTCTCCTCAAGAAGACATCATAGCTAAATGTGTGCCAAATCTTACTATAATTGAGCTAGAGGGTGAGCCTGTAAGCAGCTAAAACGTCCCGAGTTTTAATTTTTCTTGTTGTGGTAGGGATTAAGTTTTTAGAAATTTGCCCGGGCAGGGGATTTGTACGGCCGGCTCTTCACGATTTCCAACTACCAAGGTATCTTTAACGTGCGCGACGTACACACGGGCCCTCCGTGTTTTTCGTCCTTATTCGAGAAGACTAAGTGCTCGGTCCTACCTCCCATAGAATCGGGGACAGGAAAATATCAGAAAAATCCCAAAATTCCAAGATGAGTGTCCCGAACGGGATTCGAACCCGGTACCTTCGGCATGAGAGGCGAGCATCTTGCCTCTAGACCACCGTGTCATCTATATTCTGTCCATCGTTTTGCTTTTTCCTAGCACAATGTGACCGTTAGCGTGAGTGTCTACGTGCTTTCTCTTAACTCAAACTCAAGAGGTTAGATGTGTGTACCATGTATTTACTTTTAAACGCCCTATGAAAGCTTTTGTACATCGACCAGAACAACTGGGAAGCAACGGCCCTCGAACGGTCAGCCTGGAGACAGACTGTGCAGAAAAGTCTCTCCAACTTCGAAGAGACACTTGATCAGCAGCAAGAGGCAAAGAAAACCCGCATTCCAGGCAGTAAGATCAGCCTCAGACTTCACCTGTGCCCTCTGCCACAGAGACTGCCATTCCCGCATTGGACTGGCCAGCCACGCGAGACGCTGTACCAGGAAGAACTCAGAGCGTCATAGTCTTCCGAGACTGAAGGATGCCTACGGGATGAAAGCGAATATCCCACATGGGACATTAAACTGATTCTTACTGTACCTTATCCGAGACATAGAATATCGAGACGGACCATTCCCTCTTTCACTATACTATATGTTCACAAACTGCGCGCGTATAAATACTGTGAGCACTACTCTTCTTCGTTCAATTATGAAGGGATGTGGTGCAAATTATTGCACTGTTGACATGGATGATACGCGCACAAGTCGTCGGACGGAAAATGCCGAATTGATCAGTCTCCTTATCTTGTGTCTGGGATCTTATCCTTCTTTCACTATACGTCCATAAATTGTGCGCGTATAAATACGGTGAGTACTACTTTTCTTCGTTCAATTACGAAGGGATGTGGTGCAAACTGTTACACTGTTGACATGGGTGATGGGCGCGCAAGTCGTCGGACGGAAAATGATGAATATTGCTCCATCTCGGTATCTTGTGTCTCGAATCTTATCTTATCAAAAAGTAGAAACTGAATGAAGGTATTATAAACGGAGGGCAGCATGAAATTGTTTCTTTTTCAGTGAACTGAACAAAGAAACAATGATATTGTCTAAGCCCCACAGACTAATAAAATACCCAGACTGAATGGTCCCATTACGTGACGTCACAAAACAGCGAAAGGTCATGAACCATCCGCCATATTAGGTTTACGGTAGCGACCGACGCTTCAGCATAGCTACAATGTTGAATGACACCATTTTGACGCGCCTACTGAACGCGGAAGTTTGGTTCCGCAGCAAGAAATTAATACATGTACAACCACTCTTGACAAATGAAAAGAAATTTCTACTGCAGATAGAACCAGAATCGGAAGTTCCCGAGTGGCGGCCATGTTGGTTATACAGTCGTCGCTCGGGAAATTCCGTAAAAAACGACACAGCCCGAAGCTCGTGTTTCCAGTCTGGTTAATTTATTAGTCTGTGCTAAGTACCAACTAGTGTCACAGCTCTGACACCTCGCTGCCAATGAATGAGTTAAGACCAAAAAAAAAACTTTCTACACACCCCCCCCCCCCTTCCTGGGAATCAGGAATGTCAGTTTTAATCATCCATCGATCCTCTCTCGTCTAGAAAGGCAGAATTTGAAGGTATCGTGTCACTTACGATTCTAAACTGACTTGAAAGGTACTCATTCATAAAGATCAAGCTTTAGTATCGATCCTCCGTAAACATTTCCATTTTTTTTTCTGTTCTTGTAATTTTAAAACTGGTGGCAATAATAATCGATTAGTATATTTTCTACCTTTTCCAACATTTTGATATTCAGGCTAGCCATTCTCATACTCGCTGTTTTTCCTTTTCAAGAAAGCATTTCTCTCTCTCTCTCAATCCCTCTCCCTTTCTCTCTCCTCTCTCTCTCTGTCTTTCTCTCTCTCCCTCTTTCTTTCTCTTTCTCGACACCATCTCTCTCTCTCTCTCTCTTAATCTCTGTCTCGCCCTCTCTCTCCCCCTCTCTTTCTCTCTCTCTTTCTTTCTCCGTCTTTCGATCTGTCTCTCTTTCTATCGTCTCTCTCTCTCTCTTTCTATCCTCTCTTTCTTCTTCTTTCTCTCTCTCTCTTTCTATCCTCTCTTTCTTCTTCTTCTCTATCTCTCTCTCTTCAAATTTTACACACAGTCTTGATGAAATCCCAATATCTCATATCCTTTATTCTACGCAAAATGCAATTATGCCTACCTATTGTCAGACACTTGAATTTTTCATGCTCTTTGTAAACACAGGGTTACCATGGCAACGCAATTAACAATTTCTTTGCTTCAACTACAGAACACGGGCATGAAGAGTACTTAACTATCCCTACATGACATTTATTTTTGTCGTTGCACGCTCTGCGCGCGTCTGGGTGACTCAGACGAATTTATTGGCAAGTTTCATTTGACGTCACAAAAGCTGCGCTCCTCGTATTTCTCTAACTTTTTACGTGTAAGATCGACGTGTGACATTTTGGAACCGCTGGTTCTACCCTCATAACATGCAAATTTATTACAAAGTGTTTATTCATACTATAAAAGGAAGTAAAGTCTTCAATGTAAGCATGAAGGCTTATTAAACCGCTGAGTCCTAAATTCTGCAAAATACCATACATTACGCAAAGAAAGACGTAAAGGTGTACGTGGGCATATTCTAAAAGGTGTACTGTCCTATCGCTGAGTTTTGGGGATGACCCTACGCATCTCGGCTGTTGTACTTATTCCTTTCGGTCTGAAGTGGTGTCCTTTGTTGTTGCATCTCTGTCTTATAAGCTATCTATGCAGCATTAATGCCTTTCTTAGTGCACAGGCGTCTTAAGTTTTACCCCCCCCCCCCCCCCAAAAAAAACAAAAAAACAACACCAACAACCTACACAAACCTGTTCATCGAACGGGTACTCAGCTAGTTCTTAATACTTTCGTTGATTTTGAACCACAACTGAGTTGAACAGGAGAAAGTGTTCTGACATTTTGTGAAATTTGTAAGTATTACTAAAAAAGAAAAAAGGTCGTATGTCTAAAAGCTACGAGCACATGGCACGTCAATCAATTTCTGAAAAGCTGAGGGAACGGGGTATGAACCTTGCCATTCTAATGAGACGAACTGTCCCTATCGAAGCACCTCCATATTCCAAGCACTTTCTAATTCATGAACAACTACTCTATGATCTCGCACAATTTCTGATTCACTCTCATATGGTGCGATTGTGTGCGGGCACTTGTAGTGAACACTGATACGTCACAAGCCTAGCGGCCTTAAATAAATTGATAGGCCTAGCAATCAATTCTCGGCAAATCAACAACTGTGTTTGCTCCAATTCCACTTTTTGCACAACTGAGAAATTCGACGATAAACGTTTGCAGCTATAGTATTAAGATAAGAAGTTAGAATAAATCGGAACTGTGAAACAGCTTGACAAGTGCCACAACGCATTTTAAACAAATGTCAAAGTGTACATTTGTTATAGCTCTTCTACATACTAAAAGATCTCCAGTTGTTGTTAATTTTTTCTTCAGAAAATGGAGATAGAACAAAGAAGAACTAAAGACGCGGAATAGAGAAAATAGAAACATTTTTCGTCGCCAAACCCTAGCCTGAGATGACCACCATCAATCCTGAAAATTTCTTATCTGTACGCCCTACGACAATGGAGAATTAGCAGTGAGCGCCTCTCAAGTCCATCTTTATATAAATAATTACAGCAATTATATTTTAAACATTGTGTTTAACAGTACTTATTAAAGAAAGAAATGAAAGGAACGTGCACCATCCAGCACAAGAATTAAAAGCGATAGCTCGAGATAAACTTTAGCGTTACACCGCGTGCACACCAGAAATCCACTTTCGTTAACTTTCATACCGCTCACGAACGGACGTGGTTAATCTTGATATCTCGCCTATTAGTGTTCTCACCTAACCACGCGAGGTTACACGTCATGATACATTTTTGCACATCTGTAAATCATGTAAGTTCCGAAAACAATATTCACAGAAGTCCGCCCGATTAAACTTTGATTCATTATTAACGGGGAATTTAATTAATTTAGTACTGTTAACACTGAATTTGAAACCGTTTTGCAAGATAAAGAACTAAAATTTAGCACTCCTATGAATATGGAAAATCATTCACAGTTTAAGCTACATTTCGTTATTCACTTTATTTCATGATTACCAACGGAGAACTGAATCTATCGCGCACCATTCAACACCGAAAGTGAACACACTCTCAAGATCACTTAATGTCAACGGCGTGAAATTATGCACACCTGCAAATATCGTAATTTCCCCAAACGAGAGTAATATTCACAACGTATTCCTCGGTCCACTTTTAACTACCAACATAACAATTATTCAAAATCTTTCACAGTGCACGAAACACAACCAGTCTCATCACCTGTAGATCTACAAGACATCAATGACGATCTCTCCATCCTTTACATACTGAGAGAAAAAACAAAAAACAGATACGTCCTTCATGAATGACACCATTGATTTAGCATTCCCCTGGACTCTCCCCGTCTCCTTTTCCCTGCAGCCTCAACACTTTTGTCAAAGGCAAAAATTCTCCGCGATCACCCGAAGGTGGCAGTAAAGGGAGACAAAAAAAAGAACAGAACAGAAAGAGGGAGAGAATTGAGAAGTGAACGGCATGGGAAGGGGGGGGGGGGCACAGTCCGCTTGTGGGCATAAAAAATCTCTCAGCTGTGCCCGACTGGAGGTAAGTGGCCAATACCATCACAGTTTACGAGACCAAAGGTTCTCAAACAATGAGAAACCTGAAGGGTTCTATCTAATACTATGAACGCTGAAAGAGTGACTGTTGAAATTATCAGTAATTAGCCTGGAGAGGCAAGAACGAAGGTTGAATACAGTCACTTCCAAAATTTGCCACAGAGTTCGTTGGCCTGTTTGCTGGGGACTGGAATTTGCTCTCATGTGTGCAAGGTAAACTTTGTTTTTCCCGAAGATTACAGGGGCGTTATCTCAAGATTCGATCTTTTTAAAAATTTATTTATGTATTGATTTTTGACTGGAAGCAACAGAAATGTGGTTTCTGAGAAGAATGTTTAGAATTCCATGGACTGCAAGGAAGACAAATGAAGAAGTGTTGAGTCAGGCGGATGAAATGAGGACACTCGTAAACAAGGTCAGAAAAAGCCAGGGAACATTCTTTGGACAAGTAATGAGAAGACGAGGTCTAGAACATTTAGTAACAACAGGGAAATTCAGTGGAAGAAGAAGCCGAGGACGACAACGCATAAAGATGCAGGACGACCTAAAGGCCTGGCTGGGAATGTACACCATCAACGAATGGAAGGTGTCTTCAAAATCTCATGTAAATCCCAGATGGATGAACCAGTATTTTTTTGCGAACACGCAGACGAAAATATGTTCGCTTTTATTTATGTGGATGAGAGATGAATGTTAGTGGGACATAGCTTTTAAACGTTTCAGAACCACTCAGACATTTCACGCTGGAAAACAGTCCAATGGGAAAGTGAATCATTTTCCTATCGATTGTCTTTAAATTCCAGATCTCTCTGGCTTCTATTTTTTTTTATATGTTCAATTTTTCTAATTTTTTTTTTCTTTCTGTTGTTGTTGTTTTTTTTTTTGTTTTTCTTTGAAAAAGGCTGTTGCCGAAATATCGGCCACTTTCTGTCTTCTCTTTTAGTTTGCGTTTCATTTCAGCGTTTGAGTATTATTTCTTACGCGAGGCTTTGCTACGTACAACTTTTTCTTTTTTGTCAAATTTTCACTTTGCAGATAGCCTTGCTGCGACCCCACAGTTTTTCTGTGGTTTTTATAATGTTTCAGCGATGGCTTATAATAAAAAATACCATCCACACGCTTCACTAACAACAGCTTCTTCAACATAACATTTCCTCCAACCGAATGTAAAACAGGGTTAAGACGGCCTTGTCTCTCCCCCCCCCCCCCCACAAGCATACTTTCACATGCTATTTTTCCAAACGCGCTATCCATCTCGTATTTCCAGCCTCCCATTGTGTCCCGGACAGTTAATGAAGGACGGTTACACGGAGACCAGGATCTGCAGCGGTTTGAACTGGACAGACACAAGGAGGGGTGAACAAATGAGGTCACAGCTTCTCTTTAAAAAAAAAACAGCAACAGCGTTTCCCAAACCTATAGAGCAGGGGTCACCAAACTATGGCCCGCGGGCCGGGTCATCCCGCAACGTCAGTTCATCCGGCCCGCCATAGTACTTGATTTTGTTTGATAAAACCCGGGATATCTAGAGCTACGGGATGAGGAGGATATCTTGAAAGGCAAACGTCAGTTGCACAAATCTCACTAACATTTTTTTTTGCTGCTTAGTTTGTGAGATGCGTATATGTGAACACTTCATCTGTTGTAAGTATGTATTATGTAACTACCTTCTTGCCAACCTCTTTGATGACCATTTTCAGTAAATTGACACCTTTTTTAATATTAAAAAATCGTCTTTGCTCCAGAGTTTTTCTTCTGGCTTGCAAGTATTGAACAGATTGCTTATGCGGCCCGCGCTTGTAAGTCTGTCAGTTATCCGGCCCTCTGTGAAAAAAGTTTGGTGACCCCTGCTATAGAGCAACAGAACCTTTTCAACAGTGTCGCCATTTTTCGGAACATTTTGACACGACACAATATTATAGAAAAAAAAAATCACCAGAAAATCTGTGAGGTCATTTCACTTCGATCCACTTTGCACTGATAGACGGACTGCGTTAGCATTATCCAAGTCTATAATTCGCAGATGTTAAGTATCCACATTTGTCAAACACACTGCGATTTCTTTTTATTCGTTTAATTTTCAGTCCTATTACATATTTTGTCCCGACGAAGAGCAGTTAACAGAAAGCATGATTTGTGGTTCTTTTTTTCCCCTTTTTATTGTAACGTTTCTGTATTATGTCTTACTCGAGGCTTTGTTACATACAACCCTATTTTGTTCCTGCCACATTTTGTCTTTGACAAGACACACCCAAAGAATGGGGGGGGGGGGGGGGGAAATGTGGCTTACCCAGCAAAAAATTCCATGTTATTTGACTAACTTACAATGAAAAAAAAACAGCACACTGATCCAAGGCTATATTGTGACACTGGGTGTGTTTGTAGTCAATAAAATTCCTATGGGATCGTCCCCAATTTCTGGACTGCTCCGAAATGTATCATAACAGTTTAGCTGAATCTTCGCCGACTCCCCCCCCCCCCCCCCCCCAAAAAAAAACAACAAACAACCAAGGCTCGTGGAACCCTGGAACCCTGGGGATCTGCTGAGCCCATTTTGAGAACCGCTGGTCTAAATGCGTTTTTTTTTTCCTTTTCATACAGTTTGTAGTAGTCACTCCATAAAGCTATGATCTTCGTCCGTAGTTAACAGTTGATTGTTGCAAATTGTCGGCACAAAGACTTTGTTTATTGTTGAGAAAATACCATGCAAACCAAAAATAAAAAACACGGAAAAATCCGTTACACTTTTCCTAAAGAAGGTGAGTATAACGAAAGCTTGATTTCTCTTTCCTGTTAATTTGCGTTTCGTTGCATCCATTATCGTATTATTTCATACGGGAGGCTCTGCTACATACAACTTATTTTTTTTGTGGGGGGGGGGGGGGGGGGGGGAAGAGCATATTTTGACTGAACTTGCACATTATTTGTTGTATTTTGACATTCGCTCATCGGGAAACTGTGCAGATCATTTTAAATTCATCGGTAATTGAATGTCTAGTGTTAGTTTTTAACTTTGAAAATCTATTTCTTTTTGAATAGATGCAAAATAATGGCTGACAAGTATTTATTGTAAGTTTTTGTCCTTCATTCAAGGCAGTGTTTATCGAACTCTCGAGATAGGTACTATGCCTGGTCAACAGTGTCAATGTCCCATCTCTTTTCTGTTCGATCGTTGGTTCTATCTTTCTTTCCATCATCCCTTCTCTCTATTCTTTCATTTCTGAAAGGATGCAGACATGAGCTCAGGATTCTCTAGATAAATAGAGGATAGATGAAAAATGTAGAATCGCCATTCTCCCTGTCCCCAATGACCCAAGGATTTTACAAAAGTAAAGTCGTTCTTGCCATAGGCAGTAAAACAATATCCCATAGCGGTCGGGTGGCCAAGTACAAAGGACATTTCAGTTAAAGTGACCACTGGTCAGTGTATTATTAGTCACTGGCTGGCCCTGCCATCTGTCTAAGGTCAATACAGGATTACACTCCGGGGACATGACACTTTAGAGTTACGTCTTCAAGCTGATTGGTCGGCCGTGGGGGATTCTGGGAGACAGACACACAGACAGATAGAGGAACGTACACAGACAATCGCAGATGGACACAGAGGAAGATAGACAAAAAGATCTATCTTAGTTAATCGTTACAACTATTGAAGACATACATATGCTCACAGAACCATCTCGACAGGCAGACAAATTGGCACGCAGACAGACAAATAAGCTTATGTTACTTCGTCAAGACATAGAGATTTATAGGAGACGGACAGACAGACAGACAGGCAGACATATTGGCAGGCAGAAAGACAAAATAGGCTTATATTACTTCGTCAAGTCATAGAGATTTATGGGAAACAGACAGAGACAGACAGACAGACAGACAGACAGACAAATAGGCGTGTGTTACTTCGTCAAGTCATAGAGATTTAGAGGAGAGACAGACAGACAGACAGATAGACAGACACACAGACGGACGGAAGGACAGACAGACAAACCGATAGACCGTAACTTAAGTGTCAGGAAGCAACACAGGAGAACAGGGAAAAGTGGAAGTGGTCCAGAAACAAATATGCAGAGGTAAGAAGCGATACAGAAGCTTAGACGGAAAACAGAGGAAAAAGTAAGAGGAGATAAATGTACAGGAATAGAAAGAAGGGAGAAACAGATTGACAAACATTCGGATGAGACGGACATTGGGGGGGGGGGGGGGAGGTTGAATAATAGAACGTGGGAAGTTTGGACGGGAGGAGAAGGAGGGAGGGGGGGGGGAGTTCAGACATACAGACAGACATGTAAACACACTGAGAAAAAAAAAGAAGGTAAAGGGCAGACAGAATTGCAGTGTAGATATACAGACAAACATGTAGCCAACCACAGAACTGATATGACCATACAGACAGACTGAGTCTGAGTTTTGTAGAAAGCACGTCGACACGATAACTGTCATAATATGTGCTACGAGAAAACAAGACGACAGACAGAATATAACAGAATGATAGAACAGTAGGAGATCTTACCAGAAGCGCCCAACGAACTATGCCGGGAATGAAAAAAATACAAAACAAACGAAATAGATACAAGAAATCACAGATAAGACAGACAAAAGACATAAGAAAACAAGACAGATAGACATTTGAAAGACAAACTGAAAACTTAAATCCTCACGCTCAAAAGATAACTGCCTAAGTCATGTTTTTGTGTTTTTTTGAAAATCAATGAAAACTGTAGACTTCGAATACAGTACTAGCTGTTGTTAGGGAAACGGTAGTGTTTTACTCAGAAAGCTGTAGCTGAACGGTGAACACAAGTCAGTATTTTCTCTATTTGGTTTTGTACTCAGGCTACCCCCCCCCCCCCCAACAACTGTCTAAATGGTGGTTTAGGTAGATGTAGGTTTTCGTTTAAAAACCCATAATTCAACAAAACAAAACAATGTAACTGTTGAAAGTGTTTAGGTCTTTAGTTTAGAGGGTTCCCTGCCCTTGGCATTTACACCTCATTTTTTCCTTGATTTTATTTTTCTTGGTGTGGTAGGGATTCCTTTTTTAGAATTTTTGCCCGGAGTGGCGGCTTCGTACGGCCTGCTCTTCACGATTTCCAAACTGCCAAGGTATCTTTAACGTGCGCAGAGAGAGCACACAGACCCTCCGAATTTTTTCGTTCTTATCCCAGAAGACTAGATGCTCGATCCTACCTACCATAGGATCAGGGGCAGGAAAATAATTATGGGAAAAATGCCAAAATTCCAACATGCCTGCACAGACCGGGATTTGAACCCGGTACCTTCGGCATGAGAGACTGTTGAATGGTGCAACATGACTGTCTGGTTTCATCTCAATACACCTAAAAAATGACTTAAGCAAGTATGTTATAACCCTGACGAAATGCTTCTGTTTCGAAAAACTGCGCTGATGTCATACGAGATCGAAGAAACGAACGAAAGAAACGGTGAAAACTTTCACTAACACACGCAAATAATCTGCCGGTGTTTGGGGTCTCGCAACCCCGCCCACCTCTCGTTTCCGTGATGATTATTACCCGGGCAAACCAAGGGAGGCTAATTCTCCTTGCACAGCCTAATCACCACTGGATCACCTCCCTTGGCAATCCACGGGTGTTAACTCCGATGTAATGCAATCTGTTTCCCCGGTAACCGCCCTTGGCACGTCGGGACGGGGCGTTATCTCCCTTATTCGGCTGGCAATCAACAAGGCGTTGAAAAGCTCCCTGCCCCGGCCGCCCCAGCCTTATTTTCCTCTTTGCCACAATACACGGCCAAGTTTTGAAACAACACAACAGTTGTCCAAGACAGGCAGGTTTTGGCTAAGTAACAATAAGGGAATGAGATCCCTGCATTGGCCAAGAAATAAATATAAGAAAAAAAAAAGAAAAAGAAAAAGAATTCAACAAAGATTCAGATTTTCTGCATGTGTTTGACAGACAAGAACACACAGAGGACGGCAGACACACAGACAGATGGAGTAATGTAAATATAGATAGGCAAATAGACAGACAGACTGACAAACAAGCAGACAGAGTACATAATAGATAGACCAACAGGCAGACAGTATAAGATAAATATAGACAGATAGATAAATGGATAGATAGATAGATAGATAGATAGATAGACAGATAGATAGATAGATAGATAGATAGATAGATAAATAGATAGATAAATAGATAAATAGATAGATAGATAGATAGATAAATAGATAGATAGATAGATAGATAGATAGATAGATAGATAGATAGATAGATAGATAGATAGATAGATAGATAGATAGATAGATAGATAGATAGGTAGATAGATGGATGGACGGACGGACGGAGGGGTGGATGGACGGACGGACGGGCAGAAAGACAGACAGGGAGATAGATGGATGGATGGATGGACAGACGGACGGACAGACAGACAGATAGATAGATAGATGACTGGATACAGTTTTGACGATCCCGAACTAGTGTAACAGAAATGTTTCGGTGTCCACAGTACACGACGACCCGTTCCCTCCAGCGTCCACATTTCAAAGTAAAATGGAGACTAACACAGATTCGCCTCTGTGCGTCATCAAACCAAGCCTTCGATCTTCCTACTAGCCACAGACTAATAAAATACCCAGACTGGATGATCCCATTGTGTGACGTCACAAAACAGCGAAAGGTCATGAACCATCCGCCATTATGGGTTTGCGGTAGCGATCGACGCTTCAGTTTAGCTACAATTTTGAATGAGACCATTTTGACGCGCCTACTGAACGCGGAAGTTTGGTTCCGCACCAAGAAATTAATACATGTGTCATGATTCAGATGTTATTAAAACTCACGCAGAGAGTGAGTTGTTTTTTTACCAGGGCCATGAAAAATTGGCTGGTGGCCTTGAACGGTCCTCGCCAAATTATAGTTGGTGAGTAAATAAATGTAAAGTTAAACGGTTGGATTCACGTTTGTGGGTTTTAATGTTCGTGATTAATAAGTAATGGAGTAGGGGTGAAACAAGGTGGGGACAGTTGACATTGTTAAGTATGACTAGACAAGTTTTTGCACGTTAACTGGCTGGTAGAATAGTGCAGACGTATTACTACAATTAAAATGGTGGGAGGTTTCGACCTATGAGATAGCTGAACTAATTGGGCCAGCGGACTAGCACGCTGGGTAGTTAGATAGTATAAGACATCGTGTAACGTTCAGATTTGGTGAATACAGGCGAGCAGAAGCATCGTGTCGTGAAGTATCTCCGGTCGACCAGTACCTGAACTGTGTGCTTTGAAGACAAGAAGTCCTTGCTAACGGACTGACTGAGCTCTAGAAAGAAAGATCTGAGTGGGCTGACCTTTGAAAGCCCACGCTGCGCTATATTGATGTTCGCGCCTACCAGTAGGCGTGAGCAATGGTAATATGTCTTATTTATTCAAGCATAATAGAGATCGGAGATAGAGAGAGAACTACAGCCTCATAGGAAGACTAAGGAAACCCCAGCTGGCACTCGACCACGAGTGTCCTGTATCATAGATCTATTGCCATAGTATGATTGGAATAATATAGCACATTGTTGATGAATTGAATAGTGATTGTGCATAAAATATAGTCTTTTGGCAACTGCTTAAATTACCTACAAGCCGAAGAGTGCTTCTGTAGGCTTTGACGTACTGGGCTCTCCTAACATTTAAGCCCCTATGATTTATGGAGAGTTTGCCTGGCGACTGGCCAGTGGCGACTCAACTGTCACTTTAAATTGATATCTAGTTTCGTATAATATACCTATTTGCTATTGATTGCAGTACCTCCATAGTTACATGAATATCATTGGTTAAGTTATTAATTAGAGTTTTTTTTTGGTTTGAATATATACCTCTATTGTCTTTTGTTTTGCTATTGATATTTATGTAAACTATGGCCTGACCGGCCTGACATATATACGCTCTAGTTATTTAATACTTTTCTTGTGTGGTTGTGTCCGAGTGTGAGTTAGCTGCCTCTCGTGCAGTCGTAACATCCCCAAGACCCTAACTCTGCTCGTGACATCTGGAGGGGACCCCACTGACATCTGAAGAGGACCCGTCACCCTCTGACATCTAGAGGACTCTACTATCATCTGATGAGGACCCCGTAAACAGCTGCAGGTCTACCACTCTAGACTCCACTGTTATTTATGTAATTTTTGTAGTTTATAGTTTTGTATACTGCTAATTTCTTTTTTGTTTCTCCCCCACATGTCTGGCATGTCCTATCGTCATTGATCCTGGGACCACTACGAGGGACTGACAGCTAGCATCAGGAAAAGACAAGACCAGCGCTGTGGACCAAAGGAAAGAGCCAGTCCATTTTGCTCAGTTAAGTGAACCATCTGTATTTGTCTTCGTTTGAGGGGTTCGTCGTTCCAGCTCCCCTACTTTTGACAGGCATTATTTTTTCTTTTGTTAGATTAGATACGCGAGAGGTTGGAAGGGATCGAGACTCAGCATACCTCTTTTTGCCAGACTAGCAGATCTAGATGGCGTTTAAAACGGATAGGAGATTTGCTTTGCCTTGAATAGTTCTGTAGGGACCTGTTATTCGTATAGATTATTAGCGATCTATCTTCCTCGTATTTTTAGGAAGACGTCTCTCCTGTTCTTTTTCTTACCTTTTTGTAGATAGTTTCAGGTTAGTCAGGTCTGTTGTCGTTTGTTCTTTCTGTTAGTCTCGTCTTACTCTCCATGTAATTCTTTTCCATTATAGTGTTGCATTATTATATTTTGTATTCATACTTGCTATATTATTGCCTGGGATAAATCACGTGTCTAGGGCACGTTGAGAGATAATCTGGATATTAGAGTTGTTAGGCTTGTATAGCCAAGGAAGTTAATATCGTGAATATTGATTTATTCCGATTTATAGCAGAGGGAACGCTGCTAGGAGTGTACGGGAAATACACTGGGAATATTACATTGGTATCGTTAGTTAACGACCAATCACGGAAGCAGTAGACTGACTGCTTGAGGATTAGGAGAAATACGTGGAGTTAAGTGATCACCGAGATAGCTCAACCACTACTTGGTTGACTAAGACGTACAGTTTGTTGTTGATTTCGGTAATTTCGTTCAGACTGCAGGAACGAACACCCGCAGAGTGCAATTGATAAATTGCTTCAAGGGAGAATAAAGTTAGAGATTTTTCAGAAGTTGTCCTCGATTAGGACATTATTATATCGCATTATCGACCGATATCATGGCCGAACTACAGAAATATTTGGAACTAGCCCAATCATTTGGCATACCGGAAGCTCAGCGTGCTTCTTGGGTAGACCAGAAACTGAAAGAAGTACGAGAAGAAAAGGCCGCGGAGATATTACGCCAAGAAAAGGCCGCGGAGATATTACGCCAAGAAAAGGCCGCGGAGATATTACGCCAAGAAAAGGCCGCAGAGATATTACGCCAAGAAAAAGCCGCGGAACGAGACGAGAGAGCCGCGGAACGCGCGGAAAAACAGGCTCAAAGAGAGTACGAGCTCGCTTTGAAACAGTTAGAAGCGAAGCAAGCCCAACCTACCGGGGCTCCGGAAGTTACTTCCAATAATAAAACGAAGCCTAAATTGCCAACCTTTAATGATAAGGTTGATCGTACTGATTCCTACCTACACCGCTTCGAACTCCATGCCGTTTGCGCGGGATGGCAGCGTAGTGAGTACACGTCATGCCTCGCCAATCTTTTGACAGGGAGAGCGTTGGAAGTTTTCCATAGCCTCACTATTGATGACGCTAGGGACTATGACATTCTAAAGACCGCGCTATTAAAGCGTTTCCAACATACGGAAGATGGATTTCATAAGCGTTTCCGCGATTGCAAGCCGGAGGCATCTGAGAATTTCTCTACTTACGTGGACCGCCTCCGCCACCTACTCAGCCGTTGGACTGAGTTGGCCGGTGTGGAAGAGGGAAACTACAAGAAACTATATGATTTGATAATTAAAGACCAAATATATATGTCCTGCCACACGGACCTGGTGGCGCATTTTAAGGAACAAGCCCCAATTTTGACAAATAAAAAGAAATTTCTACTGCAGATGGAACTAGAATCGGAATTTCCCGAGCGGCGGCCATGTTAGTTATACGGCCGCCGCTCGGGAAATCCCGTAGAAAACGACACAGCCCGAAGCTCGTGTTTCTAGTCTGGTTAATTTATTAGTCTGTGCTACTAGCTGGATGGTGACGTCACGATTCTGTGTTTCAATGAGACTTTTTGTCTTAGGTCTTTATTCTAGGAGGTTCGCGCCTCTTGGCATTTACACTTCTGGTTTCTATTTCTCTTGTTCATGTTTCTGTCTTTTTGTGGAAGGGATTAGCTGTTGTTTTTGTTTTTTAGAATTTTGCCCTGGCAGCTGCCTAGTTTGGCCTGCTCTTCTCGACTTTCCAGCTGCCAGGGTATCTTTAACGTGCGGAACGGTGTACACGAGGCTTCCGAGTTTCTCGTCCTTATCCGAGATGACTAGGTGCTCGATCCTACCTACAAAAGGATCAGGGACAGGAATTTCCCTCCCCAAAATTTTAACATGCCTGTGCCGACCGGGGATTGAACCCAGTGCCTTCGGTATGAGAGACGAGCACCTTGCCTCTATGCCAACGCGTCCTTGAGGCTTCGCATACCACCAGCCAATTAGTTGGATTTCACTGAAAGTCAATGTTCTGACCTCACCATTCAACTAGTCCAGTGATCAATTTAAGCTCTTTGCCCACCTATGTTAAAGATCACCCCTGGCTCCTTTGAGAATCACTGATGAAAAGTTCCTTAACCCTAGACTTGCGTGACTAATGAGCCCCAATCTTTCATAGACACGTTAGAGCGAACTCGCCTTTGTCAACGGTCGATTGTATTACAAAAGAAAGAAATGGCCCATCGCGGTCTACACACAGGGAAAGCATGCGGTTGGTTATGTGAAATGCTTGTGTGTAGACTGCACTGTTCGTTTGTTTGCTGGTTTGTTTGTGTCTTCATTTGTTTGTTTATTTGTTACGGCAGCCATTTTTATTGACAGTCAAGGCTTGGGTATACTTTCTACTTAGCGTTGCCGGTCCTTGGAGGTTTTGCCAAGATCTTGTCAGTCTGTCTATCTATCTATCTATCTATCTATCTATCTATCTATCTATCTATCTATCTATCTATCTATCTATCTATCTATCAATCTATCTATCTATCTATCTATCTATCTATCTGTCTGTCTGTCTGTCTGTCTAACTGTCTAACTGTCTATCTGTCTGTCTAACTGTCTGTCTAACTGTCTGTCTGTCTGTCTGTCTGTCTGTCTGTCTGTCTATCTATCTATCGATGCACCTTAGGATCTTCGTATTTATTTTTTTTTTAAGATCATGCGTTTTTTTTCTGGTTTTTCTGTATTTGCTATTATTTCTTTGTTACTAAAGCAAATCACAAAATTACCCTTCCAATCACAATACCATTTGTGATTTAAACGGCGAATAAAGGCAAATGAGCTGAGATATTTGAGACATGTTTTATGAAAGAGGATCTTTTGCAATGTCTGCCAGGTAATCACTGACATTGCTTGGTTTAAATTCATTGTTTCACTAAATTATAAATTATTGATGTATTTTTTGGGGGGTTGGAGGTTTAACCTAATCTTGGAATTTTTTAAACAAGATTCTTGGCATTTTGAACGTCTTCACCGGCCGGCAACTCTGTTTCTGCTTCAGAATTAGTGACGATATGCTTTATGGTGTTTGTCGTTAAAACGTTTCTGTCTTATTGCTGAAGAGTGTTGGACACAGTGAATGAAAACAGGAGTGCAGGCTATGTTATGAGGAGCCCTGCGGCAGTGGAGAGAGGAAGAAAAAGATTAAAGGTGTTAATGGAGGAAATGGGTGGACAAAATGTGACTCGGTCTGTTGAAACATGCGGGGATACTGGGAGTGAAAGAATGCGGGGATACTGGGAGTGAAAGAATGCGGGGATACTGGGAGTGAAAGAATGCGGGGATACTGGGAGTGAAAGAATGAAACTAGAAAGAGAAGAACATGGACGAAGAAGGTGCCATAGAGGGAGACAGACAAGGTGAGAATGAGAGAGAGAGAGAGTGAGAGAGAGAGAGAGAGAGAGAGAGAATGAGAGAGAGAGAGAGAGAGTGTGTGAGAGAGAGAGAGAGAGAGAGAATGAGAGAGAGAGAGACAGACAGACAGACAGATAGACAGAGAGAGAGATAGAGAGATAGAGACAGGGAAAGAGAGATTGGACACACACACAAACACATACATAGAGAAAGACAGAGAGAGAGAGAGAGAGAAAGAGTCTTAGATAGATAGATAGATAGATAGATAGATAGATAGATAGATAGATAGATAGATAGCTAGCTAGCTAGCTAGCTTTTTTTAGCTAGCTGGACGGACGGACGGACGGACAGACAGACAGACAGATGGGTAGAGAGAGAGAGGGAGAGAATGAGAGAGAGAGAAAGAGAGAGACAGGAAGTAGAGTGGAGAAAAAGAGAGTGAAAAAGGAGAGAGCGGGAGAGACATATGAAGAGAGGGAGAGAGAGAGAAGGTGGAGGGGAGAAAGACAGAAAGAGCGAAAAGCGCCACAGAAAGAGAGAGAGGGTGGACTTTAGCTGCATACAACGTTGTTGCACCGACGGGGGCCCGAGGCTCAGATAATTAACAAAAGACGAGAAAGAGATAGAATAGACAGAAGAAAAGAATGCTGATGTATGATGAATACCCAAAGAAATTCAAAGCCAAGGCTCCAAATATACACACAATAAAAAATAAAAATTGTTTGTCACGTTTTGTATTAAATATGTCTATTCATTAATTTTGTTCGGATGATGGTCAACTGGCAGATGATAACAATAATAATGATAATAATAATAACAGGGGAAGGAGGGGCGACATTTGGGCCCGATGAAAAGCTAAGGAGGTTAGTAGATAAGCCCCACTGTATGATGCGCGGTCAGAGCTGAGCGTCACAGGGCGTCGGCATGGTGATCTCGTCAATGTCAAGGGACTTAACAGACACTATTACAGGGCGGATAATCTGCTTAGTGGAAATACTAGAGTCATCTCCCATCGATGATCAAATTTCAAGACTGCGAAACGGGAGGGGGGGGGGGGTGGAGAGAGAGAGAGAGTGAGAGAGAGATAAAGAGAGAGAGAGAGAGAAAGAGAGGGTCTGTCTTCTGTCTGTCTGCCTACCTACCTACCTACCTATCTATATCTATCTATCTATCTATCTATCTGTCTATCTGTCTATCTGTCTGTCTATCTGTCTATCTGTCTGTCTATCTGTCTATCTGTCTGTCTATCTATCTATCTGTCTATCTGTCTATCTGTCTATCTGTCTATCTATCTATCTATCTATCTATCTGTCTATCTATCTATCTGTCTATCTATCTATCTGTCTATCTGTCTATCTGTCTATCTGTCTATCTGTCTATCTATCTATCTATCTATCTGTCTAAAGGTATGCATTTCTGCTTTTTTCCACCCCCCCCCCCTTCTATCTCCCACTACCTATTTACTGATGCACGTTTTTATTTTAGTGAACACTCACAAAGAAAAAACCCACAAGCACATACACACCCACACAAAACTACACAGACATACATACGCATGGACGTACACACTAGTACTGACAAGTACCAAAAAAACACTTCACGCAAATCAGCACACGTTCGTCCCATACAATTGAGAGAGAGAGAGAGAGAGAGAGAGAGAGGGAGAGAAAGAAAGAGAGAGAGAGAGAGAGAGAGAAGTCAATGGTCGTAGCTTAAGGCGGTAGAGCTCCGCCTATTCTCTCTAAGCTGATTAACTGTGATACTCACGGCATTAAGCGGTTTACTGTTCTTGAGTGCTCGATAGATTGGGGGTATTTTGGGCAAAGTGGATAGGGTGTATGGAGGGGTTGGTCCCTATCAGGCAAATGGGGGAGGGGGTCCCTTTCAGGTAAATGGGGGGGGGGTCCCTTCTTTCAGGTAAATGGGGGGGGGGGTCCCTTCTTTCAGGTAAATGGCGGGGGGGGGGGGTCCCTTTCAGGTAAACAGAGTGAGGGATTTTTGCTGACGTGGCCAAGTTTCACATAACATAACCGGTAAGAATGTTGTTACTCGTACCTACGTCCCCCGAGTTTTGTTGCGCTAGGGGTACGTATTTTAAATCCTTGTGTGACTCCAGAGCTAGAGATCTCTTCCCGAAATACTCCCAACAACTGCCTTAATCAATTATTCTTTCAGATTTTCTTTTCGTTTTCATCCTGTTTTTTGTGTGTGTTGTTTTTTTGGTTGAAAGGGAAGGGGCCAGGGTTAGGGATTCGATAAGATTTAAGGTTGAGGATAAGGACGGGGTTAGGGATAGGTATGTGTACGTACGCACCCCTAGCGCAAAACGCTAGAATAATACTTCTATTACATAAGAAAGTGCCAGTTATTGGTGGGACTTTCTAGGGAGGATGTGTTATAGCCCGGTATAAGAACCGCTGTTACATAGTTATCTTACGATCAGTACAGCGCAATAAACATTAATTTTATTGCCAACACTTGAAAAGTCTTAGCACTGCGAGTCTTACTGGAAATGAAGCATCTAAATACGAGGTTTTAGTCTGTGGCGCTCAGACATAATTACGAGATTTTTCTCTTTTGCTTATATTTTTCTGTCGGTCTGATTCAAATGACATGAAAGCATGATCGTTCTGTTTTTGCATTATACAGATAGGAAGATTGCAGACTTGTGCGTATAGTTTCTTATACACCGGCTTTCATCAACGGTTTTCTACATGATTATGTTTTTATACATAGAGCTGGGGAGACAAATAGACAGTGGGAAGGTGGTGATAGGCAAGCAGACAGACAGACAGACAGACACACATGCTGGCACATGGGCGGGCAGACGGATGGACTGAAGGACTGACGGACAGACAAACAGACAGGCAGGCGGCTGCACGGACGGGCGAACAGACAAATAGATAGATAGATAGAGAGAGAGAGATAGATAGATGGTTGGACGAATATATAGACAGACAGACAAACAGACAGACAGACATAGGTAGATAGATAGATAGATTAGATAGATAGATAGATAGATAGATAGATAGATAGATAGACAGACAGACAGACAGACAGACAGACAGACAGACAGACGGACGGACGGACGGACGGACGGACGGACGGACGGACGGACGGACGGACGGACGGACGGATGGATGGATGGCTGGATGGATGGATGGATGGATGGATGGATGGATGGATGGATGGATGGATGGATGGTGGGTGGATGGGTGGATAGATAGATAGATAGATAGATAGATAGAAAGATAGATAGATAGATAGATAGATAGATAGATAGATAGATAGATAGATAGAAAGACAGAACGGCAGACAGACCGACAAACAGAGAGGCAAACAGACAGACAGATATACGTACAGACGGACATACATACATACATGTACATACATACAGACAGACAGACAGTCCCACAGATAAATAGACTAGATAAGACAGATAGACAGACATTCTACCTCGCTACACATCAACACAAACCCTGTGTACACACCTACACAAAAGACAGACAGAGCTATGAACACCCACAAGTATGCCCGAGCTATGGAACTCGCCACTGATTCAGTATCGATCGCCAACGAGTATTGAACAGTTTCTATGGGCGGATAGAATATTCAATTTTGATGCCTGGACTGAAAGTATTGACTTGATTTCCCTTCCTAAATCCGTCCGTAATCGGCATGTCAGTTCATATTCCACGCTTGCTTTCGCTCACTTTTATCTCTCTCTCTCTCTCTCACTCTTCTCTCACTCTTTGTTTGCCTCTGTCTGTCCATCAATGTTTCGTAACCAGTGATTCTATTTGTGTCTGTTCGTCTCTGTAAAATTTGTGCTCGAGACTTCTCGTATTGCTTACTATCAAGAATTCGTCGTTTCGCAAAATTTTAAGTCATTTTACGAGCAAATTGGCGAGTCTCGAAAAAGGGCTAATTTGTGTTTGTGATTTTTAATTTCTTTTTTTTTTGGTTTGCTCACGCAACCGTTCGTACTCATTTCTTATTCATCCGCTCTGTCAATCATGAATGAGTGAAACACTTACCTCAAGTACAGAACTGCCACCCGACTGTATCAACTGTGAATAGACAGAAAGAAACAAGGGATATTAACAATTCCATTATGTTTTTTTTTTGTTTCTATCATAAACACATTCGTGAATAAATGGATCTATCCAATATGTACCCATCCATTCATCTATACATGTTTTCATCCATCCATCCATCCATTTATCCATCCATCCACCTATTCATCCATTTATCCATCCACCTATTCATTCATTCATTCATCCATCCATCCCTTCATCCCTTCATTCATCCACCCATCCACCTATTCATTCATTCATCCATCTATTCATTCATTCATTCATCCACCTATTCATTCATTCATCCATCCATCCATCCACCTATTCGTCCATCCATCCAACCATCCATTCATCCATCCATCCACCCCTCCACCCATCCATCCATCCATCCATCCATCCATCCATCCATCCATCCATCCACCCACCCACCCACCCATCCATCCAACCATCCATCCATCCATCCATCCACCTATCCATCCAACCATTAATTCATCCATCCATCCATCCCTCCATCCATCCATCCATCCACCCACCCAGACGCAGAAAAACAACAGACACCGACAATGATTCACAAAATCACTCATGTGTTTTTTAAGCCGCCTCACTGAACAATCTGGAACGAACAGACAGACCCCAAAAAAAAAACCCACTCCACACAAACAGCCCATATATATTATAAGAAAGAAATGAAAGAAAGAAAAAAATAGATAAGTTGTGTCAAAAAAGAGAGAACGCAAGACAAATCGATAGAATTAGATGTTAGCGATGTTGAATACCATAAGAAGTAAAAATCAGGAATATATATATATATATATATAGAGAGAGAGAGAGAGAGATGTGAATAGATGTAGTAATGAATTAGAAGAGGAAGATGTGGAGTGGGCTGGAAAGTAGAAATGGATGACGAGGGAGGCAGAGAGATAGAGGGGAGTAGGAGGGAGTGAGACAGAGAGGGATAGGGGGAGAATGAGAGGGAGACAAAGAAGGGCAGAGGGGAAGAGAAAGCAAAAGAGAGAGAGAGAGAGAAAGAGAGAGACTCGCAGAGAGAGAGAGAGAGAGAGAGAGAGAGAAAGGGAGAGAGTGAGAGACGAGCAGAGAGAGACGGTCAGAAAGAGAGAGAGAGAGAGAGAAAGAGAGAGAGAGAGAGAGAGAGAGAGAGAGAGAGAGAGAGAGACGGCCAGAAAACCTAAAGAGAAGTGTTAAGGAAAGAAATGAAGAAAAAAAAGTATGAGAAGAGAACAATGCAGAATGCAGGAGGTAAGAAAGAGATTTTCTCTGCCTCTCTTTTTCTCTCTCTCTCTATGTCTCTGTGTCTCTCTTTGTCTCTCTCTCTCTCTCTTTGTCTCTCTCTCTATCTCTCTCACACACACACACACATACAAACAATTCCACAGTGAGGTCCACTAAAGAGAATTAATGTTCGCTGTTATTACAATTTGTTTGCATATTCGGCTAGCGATCGCCCTCAACTCTCCCTTTGATTCCCTAACCAAACTTATCTTGGCGACCCCGAGGTTGAAAAACAAAAGTCGCTGGTCTAGAGAGACACTCGACATAGAGGAAGGAGCAGCAGGGATGAAAGGAATGGTTCAGAAAGCGGGGATTCCCAAGACAAATTCTAACCTTTTGCCTTCCTACCCTCTCGAGACGCAAAGTTACACACATCTCGCTAGACGTTTGTACTGGTAGTAACGCTGAACGCTTTGGAAAATGACAATATACCGCTTTAAGCAAGGCACACACGAGTGATTTTGTAAGTTGCAGTCCCAGAAACTATTTAGTTACTGGAATAGATCAAACAGTCCTCCTGTCCGAGGCGCGCACGGGTGATTTCGTTATGTTCAAAGTGCAAAGTAAGATTTTAACTAATTCGCTTGGGTAAGCCGAATATTCGGCTCGCGGATTTTTGCTTCCCCCCCATTAATATCTAAGCCAAGTTCTCAAAATATTGAATCTTATCCTGGTTTATTGATTTCCCTTTACTTTAATGTCTAATGTATTAATGTCTTGTGTTTATACTGAGTGAGAGAAAAAACATCTTTGAAGTCATAGGTCTAAATTTCAAACTGGTTAGTGTTGAGAGTTCCCGTCCACACCCACAAAAGTTACCGTAGAGAATGATTAATTACTGGCCACTAAAGATTCCTCGGACTGACTAACTAAAAAAATTCACTCATGTGTGTCTGATTTGTGAGTGTGCGTGAGAAAACCCACAATAAGTCGACAGAGCTGATTTTGAGAAAAACGGCTTTGGAGTGAAAATATGGGTCCGACACAAACTTCCAACTTGGCTGTTGTTTAGGGGACCGTGGCATGTTACAGGGTAAACTGTAGATGAGCAGTGAACACTACTTACTATGGTCTCTATAACGGCTTTGTAATTAGACTACGGTCTCCTAACAACAAACACTCCAATATTACTTGGTCAATTAGCTATTGCCACTTCTAGGGTTGAATGCCGTTTTCTCAAAATCTTGTTTTAGGGGGTCACTGACTTCAATTTATCAGAAATGTCTTGTCATTTATTATGTACAGAACTCAAAATGTCATGTTGCCGACTTCAGCCTGATTTTCTCACGCACATTCACATTTTACTGAAGGTCTACAAGATCGCTAACCTTTATATACAACTATACTGTTTGTTTTGGAGCCCAGGTGGTCTTAAGCATCGGGGGCATAAAGCAAAATTGTTGCATCTCCAGGTTTATGAATTGGGGTTCATAATGGCAGTACTGTAATAATGACAAACTGCTTCTTGTAATATTTTCGTTATTCCGCTATCTTTAACCAGTTCCAAGTTAGAGAAAATCAGTATTGTTGTATTTCCCTTAAAAATGAGATCATTGAGAGCAATATTGTGGTATTTCCGAGTAAGCCCCCATTATTCATATCAATGGAGATACAACAATTTTGCTCTATACCCGCGGCATATGGTAGTATGAACATCTGCAGTTTTTACGTATATCAAAAGATAGTTAATGTATTCTCGTCACAGACAACATTTCAGTGCCAGTATCACCGAAATAACTTTCCACAAAACACATAGAAAAGGATGAACTGGGATTAAACTATTGCGCAATGCTAATATACAAATTGAAATCCGCATGATTCACTTTAAATAATTAAAAAAAAAAAATCAGACAGGCAGGCAGACCGACAGACAAACAGACAGAGAGATAGACAGATGGACAGACGGGCGGACGAGCAGACAATTAGAGTTTGAGTTTGGAGACAGAAAGTCTACACTATAACGTACGGTCATGTTGTGCTGGGGAAAAGCAAGAGGATAGAAAGAATAAGATAATGGAATAGTAAAATAGAAGGAGACTCTATTAGAAGAGCCAATCAACCACAGACAGGTAGACTGACAGACAGACAAACATGCAGACAGACAGTCAGACAGACAGACAGACATGCAGACATGCATACAGACAGGCAGACAGACAGACAGACATGCATACATGCAGACAGACAGACAGATAGACATGCACACAGACATACAGACAGGCAGACAGACGAACAGACGGATATATGGACGGACGGACAGACAGACAGACAGATATACAGACAGGGGGACAGACATGCAGACAGGCAGACAGACAGGCAGACGGACAGTCAGACGGACTAACAGACGGACATG
The DNA here is from genome assembly GCA_963931925.1 of Onchidella celtica. Classification (NCBI taxonomy): domain Eukaryota; kingdom Metazoa; phylum Mollusca; class Gastropoda; order Systellommatophora; family Onchidiidae; genus Onchidella; species Onchidella celtica. Next base: position 30,523,538 of record OZ007584.1, read on the forward strand.
TGAGCAGACAGGCAAACAGACAGACATCACAAAAGCAGAAACGATTTTTAAAACAAGACAAAACATTCTTCAGCTACGTGCAAGACAAACACGAGCTGGCACACACAAAAATGACTCCGTCTGACTAGAAGAAAATCCCCTTGTTGAGTAAAATCAATGCAGGTTGCCGGTAAAAATGAGGATGAACTGAGAGAAAAGGGAAAGGAGAGGGGGGGGGGGGAGAGAGAAACGAGGGAAGAGAGGGATAGGTGAGTGGAACAAATACAGAAAAGATAGAAAGGGGGACAGAAAGCGAGAGCGAGAGAGAGATACAGAAAGAGAGAGAGAGAGAAAGCGAGAGAGAGGCAGAACGAGAGAGAGAGACAGAAAGAGAGAGAGAGAGTACGAGAGAGAGAGACAGAAAGAGAGAGAGAGAGACAGAAAGAGAGAGAGAGAGCGAGAGAGAGAGACAGAAAGAGAGAGAGAGACAGAAAGCGAGAGAGAGACAGAACGAGAGAGAGAGACAGAAAGAGAGAGAGAGAACGAGAGAGAGAGACAGAAAGAGAGAGAGAACGAGAGAGAGAGAGAAAGAGAGAGAGAGACAGAAAGAGAGAGAGAGAGACAGAAAGCGAGAGAGAGAGAGAACGAGAGAGAGAGAGACAGAAAGAGAGAGAGAGAACGAGAGAGAGAGACAGAAAGAGAGAGAGAGAACGAGAGAGAGAGACAGAAAGCGAGAGAGAGAGAGAACGAGAGAGAGAGACAGAAAGAGAGAGAGAGAGAGAGAACGAGAGAGAGAGACAGAAAGAGAGAGAGAGAGAGAACGAGAGAGAGAGACAGAAAGGGAGAGAGAGAGAACGAGAGAGAGAGACAGAAAGAGAGAGAGAGACAGAAAGAGAGAGAGAGAGAGAACGAGAGAGAGAGACAGAAAGAGAGAGAGAGAGAGAACGAGAGAGAGAGAGAACGAGAGAGAGAGAACGAGAGAGAGAGACAGAAAGCGAGAGAGAGAGAGAGACAGAAAGAGAGAGAGAGAGAGAACGAGAGAGAGAGACAGAAAGAGAGAGAGAGAGAGAACGAGAGAGAGACAGAAAGAGAGAGAGAGAGAACGAGAGAGAGAGAGAACGAGAGAGAGAGAGAACGAGAGAGAGAGAGAACGAGAGAGAGAGACAGAAAGCGAGAGAGAGAGAGAACGAGAGAGACAGACAGAAAGAGAGAGTGAGAGAGAACGAGAGAGAGAGACAGAAAGAGAGAGAGAGACAGAAAGAGAGAGAGAGACAGAAAGAGAGAGAGAGAGAGGGAGACAATGAGTGAGAGAGACTATGGATGAAAGGGAAAGAAAGAAAGAGAAAGAGAGAGAGAGAAAGACAGAGAGAAAAAGAGAGAAACAAAGTGAATGAAAGAGAGGGAAGGAGAGAGGTAGAGAGAGGCAGATTGAGAAAGAGAGATAGAGAGAGGGAGACAGTGAATTAGAGAGAGAGAAAGACAGAGAGACAAAGAGAGAGAGAGAGAGAGGAGAGGGAGAAAGAGAGAGAAAAAAGACAGAAAGAAAGTGAGAGAAAGAAAAAAAGAGAGAGAGAGATACAGAGACAGAGAACGAGAGAAAGAGACCAAGAAAAAAAGAGAGAGATAGACAGGGCATTAAAAAAAAAAAAAGAACTGCCACTCTTCAGATTTCTGGGATTGAAAAGCCGATGTCATGTCTTGTCGAATTCTTCAGCCACGGGAGATAATTATGTCATAAGGGGAGCGAACTAAAAAACAAAAAATGGATTCTGCCAAGGCAGACAACTAGAAAGTCAGACCACCCAATGCTTGAAGTTAGTTCCCCTGCGTTTTTATTATTATTACCATTCTTATTTTTGAGTGACACATTTGCACAAAACTGTGGGACACTGAAAATGCTTCCAAGTTACCCCAAAACACAAACAAAAACAACCACACACGCGTGTTTGTTTAAGGAGGGTAAGAAATGTCATTTGGTCGAAAATAATAATTGTCTTGTTTGTGAGTAAATCTGTCTGGTGTCTGGTGTCATAATTTTGTCTGTCTTGTTCGTGACAAAATCGTGTCTCAGGAGGTTGGATTAAAATAATAATAAAATCCACATGATCGCACGGAATCCCATACTGGATAGAAATGACAGCTGATTCTGGATTAAAAACGCTCCTCTCATGCTAAATAACCCCCCCCCCCCAAACTCTAAGCTGGATGAAAATGCTTCCCCCCCTCCTCCCCCATCTTCCAAGATGGATGAAAATGCTCCTCCCCTCAACCAAGCTGGATGAAAATGCTCCCCTAGCCTGGATGAAAATGTCCCCCCTCCCAGCTGGATGAAAATGCTCCCCTAGCCTGGATGAAAATGCTCCCCTAGCCTGGATGAAAATGCTCCCCTAGCCTGGATGAAAATGCTCCCCTAGCCTGGATGAAAATGCTCCCCTAGCCTGGATGAAAATGTCCCCCCTCCCAGCTGGATAAAAATGCTCAATCTCCAAAGTTAGATGAAAATGTCCCCCTTCCAAGCTGGATGATAATGTCTTCTCCTTCTGGATGAAAAATGCCCTCCCACACCCCCCCCCCTCCTCAAGCTGGATGAAAAATGCCTTTCACCTAAGATGACAATATCCATATTTTGTACAGAATCTTACACTAAATAAAAATGTGTTCCTAGAGTGGGTAAACACGTTCACTCTCGCATTCAATCCCATACTAAATAAACATGTCCACGTTCTCATCGTGAGCAGGACAGACTTGGTTCCTTCAACTCCATTGTGCACATTTCATACTGAAAACCAAGACAAAATATTGACTGTCTAGTCTCAATGCGCCGCGGGCCTTAGTGACGGAACATGTTTTTACAATTCCATACAGGGATGCAGGAAAAGAGACCACTCTCGAGACGGGTACGCGTTGGTCTAGAGGCAAGGTGCTCGTCTCTCATGCCATTGATGCCAAAGGTACCGGGTTCGATCCCCGGTCCGTGCAGACACATTGAAATATTTTTTAGTGAGAAATTCCTACCCCTGATCCTACTGTAGGTAGACTCAAGCACGGAGTCTTCTCGGATAAGGACGAAAAACTCGGAGAGCACGTGTGAATGTTCCACACGTTAAAGACACCTTGGCAGTTGAAAGTCGAGAAGAGCAGGCCAAACAAGGCCGCTGCCAGGGCAAAATTCTAAAAAATTAAAAACCCACAAAAAAAAACTCATCCCTGTCACAAAAAACACACAGAAAAAGGAACAAGCAAAATAATAACAAGAAAAGTGAGGTGTAAATGTCAAGAGCAGAGAATCTCCTAAAACGAAGACCTAAAAGACTTAACTCAGAGCTCCGTTATGCCTCAGTGACCGCCAATATTTTTACAGTTCCAGGAAGGGAGACTAGTCTTGAGAAACACAAAGGGAAGAAATTCTCAAGTTCAGACTTCAATAATCTTTTCCCGGGGGACAATAGGAGTTAAAAAAAAGAGGGGGGGGGGTCTACAGAAAGTTGTCATGAAGGTTTATCTCCCTTCGAAAGTTGTCATGGAGGTTTATCTCCCTTCGAAAGTTGTCATGAAGGTTTATCTCCCTTCGAAAGTTGTCATGAAGATTTATCTCCCTTCGAAAGTTGTCATGAAGATTTATCTCCCTTCGAAAGTTGTCATGAAGGTTTATCTCCCTTCGAAAGTTGTCATGAAGGTTTATCTCCCTTCCAAAGTTGTCATGAAGGTTTATCTCCCTTCCAAAGTTGTCATGAAGGTTATCTCCCTTCCAAAGTTGTCATGAAGGTTTATCTCCCTTCCAAAGTTGTCATGAAGGTTTATCTCCCTTCGAAAGTTGTCATGACCCAGAGAAATTTGAGAATCGTGCTTTCCTGTGGAAAAACTAATAATGCATTTTTCGAAAATTGCTGACAAAACATTTCGATTCCGTGGCAGAAATGCTGTTTTCGAGTGGTATTTAACAACAAAATTGCGAAATTCAACGTGTTTACTAAATATCCACTCGAGTCTGGCGTAAATACCCGCTTATCAAATTTGAAAATGCCACAGCGTGTCTAGAAGACGGTGAAATAGAAAGCAGGCATGAATATACCACCATAGTATCGATTAATAATTTTTCTCACGTTCCTTTTCATGAAATCGATGTGTCAGCAAACATAATGGCACACGAGGAATTGTTGGCCTTGTCTACATTTAGTATCAACTGAACGAAGCTAACAATTATCGTTAGATATTCACAGATTCGAATCCGTCCATCCGTCCATCCATCCATCCATCCATCCGCCCGTCCATCCACCCATCCAAAAAACCCACCCATCCACCCACCCACCTATCCATCCATCCATCCATCCATTTATCTATCCATCCATCCATCTGTCCATCTACCCGTCCATTCATTAATCCATCGATTCGTCCATTCATCTATCAATCCATCCATCCATCCACACATCTCTTCCTCCCCCCTTTCCTCCCTCCACTTGTTCATCCATCCATCTCTCCATTCAACCATCAATCCATCACTCAAGCCATCCATCGATCCATCACTGAAGCAATCCATCAATCCATCACTCCGACCATACATCCATCGATCCATCTATCCATCCATCCATCTATTTATCTATCCATCCATCCATCTATCCATCCACCCGTCCATTCATTAATTCATAGATTCGTCTATTCATCTATCAACCAATCCATCCATCCACACATCTCTTTCTCCCTCCTTCCACTTGTTCATCCATCCATGTCTCCATTCAACCATCAATCCATCACTCAAACCATCCATCAATCCATCACTCAGGCCATCCATCCATTCATCCATCCATCTATCCATCCATCCATTCATCCATCTCTCCATTCAACCACCAATCCATCACTCAAGCCATCCATCGATCCATCACTGAAGCCATCAATCAATCCATCACTCAGGCGATCCATCCATCCATCCATCCATCCATCCATCCGTCCACCCATCAATTCATCTCAAACTGAAACCACTGCAAAAGTTAAAAATGAAAATTAAAAAAAAAAAAACAACCCGAAAATAAAACGATAAAAATGACAATACATAATAAGGCAAAAAAACGAAACCAAAGCAAAGCCCCATGCGCAGTACCGTAAAACGCCAACAGGAATTAGGTTTATTTGTTCTCATTCAGAAACACGCCCGCACCCTCATTCTGTATTCATGTGCACGCCTGTGTGCTGGCGCGCGCAAACACATCGAAATCGTTCGCACATCCGACACTACACGCCACAAATGGTTAGCAAATGGGGGGTAATGCAGACAATCTGCTCGCAGTTTGTGGTAGGAGTTAAGGTTACTGGTGGGCGAGTAGTGGTTGTAAGCGGGGCACGTTCACACTGACAGACGGACAGGTGAACTGATGGATGGATGGATGGATGGATGGATGGATGGACGGACGGATAGATGGATGGATGGATGGATGAATGGACGGATGGATGAACAAATTGATGATTACTTGAACAAATGGATGGATGGACGGATTGATGGATTGATGGATTGATGGATGGATGAATGGATGGAGAGATGGATGGATAGGTAGATGGATGGATGGACGGACGGATGGATGGATGGATGGATTGATGGATGCGCAGATGAATGGATGAATGGATGGATAGATGCGTGTGTGTAAATGTGCTTCTCTCTATCTCTCTCTATTCCTCCCACGTCTATCTGTCTCTCTGCTCTAGCCCCCTCTGTCCTTCTCTCTCTCCTTGTGCCACCCCTCTCTCTGTCTCTTGACCTCTGACCTCTGAAGACCCCCAACTCCAAATCCTATTTGCCAAACAGAACATGACAAATTGCAACACCTGTCATAAAACGTCAAGCTATCACCCTCTTTTGCACGAACTCCAATCTTTCTCAAAGCACGAGTTCAACATTAGCCGCTGATTGATAAGTCCTTACTCTCGTCAGTGCTAAACAGTGCTAACCTGGACGCACTGAATAACACGCGGAGCTGCATCGGACAAAACGATTTGCATGTTATCATCCAGCTGTGCATCGCGTACGAAATAATTCATTATTTTTTTTTAAGCTGTTTTTCATAGCCGTGCATAAAACTATTCATTGATAACAATAATTCTTGTCTGTGTTTAAATTAGAAGGATTTAAGTGGTTTTATTATCGTTTCGTAAAACAGTGTAGTGTAAATATAATTTAAAATGTCTTTGTTTTTTTAACGCTTTGTTCTTTTGGATGCAATAAACGATCAAGAAAAATATTGAAAATATTGATATTATATTATTTAATGTAATAGTACCAAAGGCGGGTAGATGGACAGAAAGACAGAGAGATGGACGAGCAGACTAGACAGATAGGCACAGAGGCAGACAGACAGTGAAACTGACAAATAGACACACGGACGGGCAGACAAACGGGTATAGATTGATTGACACACAAACAGAGACAGACAGATAGAAAGATAGATAGATAGATGGATAGATAGATAGATAGATAGATAGATAGATAGATAGATAGATAGATAGATAGATAGATAGATAGATAGATAGATAGATAGATAGATAGACCGATGGACAGACAGACAGATAGACAGACACATAGATAGACAGACAGACAGACAGACAGATAGATAGATAGATAGATAGATAGATAGATAGATAGATAGATAGATAGATAGATAGATAGATAGATAGATAGATAGATAGATAGATAGACAGACAAAGCCACCAGCTAATCATTTCAATACCACTAAAGAAAACACCAGTGTCGATACTTCAGTCTCATCATTATGTCATACTGATCTTGCAACCACCTCTGTAATCTCTAAACGTGTTCCTTATGTTTGCACATAACGTTTTTCTTTCTTTCTTCTCGCCTGTATTCTGTCTCAGAGAGTTTCGTCTATTTGACCCGATCATTTTGGAATCCATTACGCCCATTCTGTGTCAGAATGTTTGTTGATTTTCTTCGTTTCGTGCGGTTTTCGTTTTTGGTTTTTGATTTTTTCGCCCACGAGGTGGACCTTTCCGATACCACCAGTGAAAGGTCATACTCGAATATGGAGTGAAAAATATTTTAAAAATATCCACGACTTGAATTTTTACGACCTAAATTTTTGTTTGTTGCATCTCCATTTCCTAAAAAATTTGAGATCTTTTAGAGTGTAAAAGGGGTATAACAAATGCACACTTTGACATTTGTTTAAAATGCGTTGTGGCACTTATCAAGCTGTTTCACAGTTCTGATTTGTTCTAACTCCTTATCATAATAACTAAAGCCACAAACGTTTAAGGTGGAATTTCTCAGTTGTGCAAAAAGTGGAGTTCGAGCCAACAAGAACTAATGTCGCGATTTGTTTTCACAGTGAGAGATTAGATAGAAATAGCAACGCAGTAATAAAACACATATCCCAAGATTTGAGAGGGCATTTTCACAGACAGCTTAAGGCTAGTGACACACTAGGTCAAATCTTGCTTTACGTCTCTTTTGATTAAGTGCTCGAAGTCTCTCTTCCCCCAAAACGGACTTCGGACGGTTTTAACGTGCCTGGTCTGGTAAGACAGAGTAGTTTTTGTCTCGCCGGTGCGCCACATCACGTTTGACTCCGTCTCACATTAAAACCGAGAAAAACACGGACTTGACTCTGTGTGTTCGTAGCCTAAGGGAAGGCTTTGCCAAAACGTTGTGTATTTCAGTGACATTCCACCCGATACTTTCTAGCCTGTCAACAGTTAGTATCGCCCACAGCTATATCGTTTATCTAGCTTACATTTCTGTCATTCAATTCACTCGCGTTCTCATGTTTCCATTCCTTTTGTTTTTCATCTGCTGATCTTTCAGTCATGCAGTGCTTTCCTTTTACACGTCTCCCATCGTTCTCTCTCTCGATCCCTCTCCCTCTTTCTCTCTCTTTTCATTTCCTTCAGTTTTCATGAAGCATTTCCTTTTTAGCCTTCTCTCTCACTCTTTCTCGCTCTCTGTCTTTCCCTCTCTTTTTCTTTCACGCTCTTTCTCTCTCTCTCTCTCTCTCTCTCTCTCTCGCAGTCTCCCCTTCCCTCTTCTCTATCTCTCTCTCTCTCTCTCTCTCTCTCTGCCCCTATCCTCTCTTTCTCTGTCTCTGTCCCTGTCTCTCCCTCTTTTCTCTCTGTACCTCATCCCTCATCCCCCTCTCTCTCTCTCTCTCTCTCTTCCTTTCCCCTTTTCTGCCCTCCTTTTCTCCCCCGTTCTGTCTGTATGTCTCTCTCACCCCTTCATCTCTATCTCTAGCGCTCTCTCTCTCCCCCTCTTCACCTCATTCTCTCTCTTTCTCTGTCACTCTCCCTCTTTCCACACCCGCACCCACACGGATAAGATCGCTGTCTATGTTTACCAATGTGTGTGGCATTTCACACAATAAACAAAACGGTTCTGCCTAGAACAGCGAGAATGTTCTGTATGAAAGATAAGCCCAACTGCTGACAGATCCAATATAATGTGATGCTTTCTCTAGACCTGTGTTGTGGACGAAATTCTACCCACGTGAAACGCGTGTACCCTGTTGAGGTATTACTTTTTGTTACGGTCAATTGAAGAGCAGAGAGTGAACGGTTGTTTCTCGGTCCATCTGCCGGTGTAGCTACGTCACAACCGTATCTATTCTATTTATCCATCCATCCACACGTCCATCCATCCATCTGTCCGTCCCTCCGTCGGAGCTCCCGAAATTCCAGCTGTTTATCTGCCTGCCTGCCTGTCTGTCTGTCTGTCTGTCTGTCTGTCTGTCCATCTATCCATCTAGCTATCTGTCCATCTATCCATCCATTCGTCCGTCCGTCCGTCCGTCCATCCAGCCATCCATCCATCCATCCGTCCATCCATCCATCCGTCCATCCATCCATCCATCCATCCATCCATCCATCCATCCATCCATCCGTCCGTCCGTCCGTCCGTCCGTCCGTCCATCCATCCATCCATCCATCCATCCATCCATCCATCCATCTATCTATCTATCTATCTATCTATCGCACTGCTCTCGTATCGTACATATCAATGTAGTGTAACCGGAAGTCAGGGGCATGCTGTGTTAGTCTAATTTTGAAATGTTGTGTAAACATACCGAGAAACAACATGTTCATCTCTTCTCATCTTCCCTCTATTTTCTCTCCACCTTTTTCTCTTAATTACTACTCAGATTTTCTTTTAAACTCTTTTTCCGTTTTTTTTTTTCGTACGTTCTGTCATTCGCTTTCCTTCCTTCGCTCTCAAATTTCTTTTTCATTTCTACGTTTTTGGCATGTAGGAACGGACTCTGACATTATTCCCTTTCTTCAATTTTCGTTTTTTCAAGCTCTCAGCGTCTTTCTCTCTCTCTCTCTCCTCTCTTTTCCCGTTACCCCTCTCTCCATCTCCGAGACTCTCCACCCTCCCCCGTAACAATTCACCCACCCATGTCACCAAAACATACACACCAACACACGATCGCCAGCACATCCACACACGAAAAGCCCACTGGCTTGACGAACAAGACCAAACTAAGAACGCCAACTCCTCTGAAGATTTCTGCTCAGAGTAATGTACCCTTGTTCCCCGGGACCTTTGCTTACCTCCCTTAGCCGCGCGTGTTTCCGGCTCGCGACGGGCGGGCAATTGGAAATGGAGCGACCTCCAAAAACCGGAAATTGTCCACGACAGAAGACGGGAACGCTGGGATCAGATTTGACAAAACAAAAGAAAATAAATAAAAGAGTAAAACAGAATCGTGAGATGTCGGCAAGAACCGAAGAAAAATGTGTGTTGAATTAATGCAGGGCTAGCGGTTTAACGTTTGCCCCGCTTAAATGTTTTGGTTGAGCGCGCGGCTTCTACGTATTACTTCAGTGGTTCCCAAACCTCTGAGTGGAAACAAAATATGACGATTTCAACAACCAGATTTCAGACCACATGGTGTGTCAAAACCATATCAATGGTGTCAGGAGCAAACCGGCCAAGTCGAAGTAAGTAAATTTTACTGGAAAAACTGCCGCTAAAACTAATGGGAAATGGACCTAGCCGGTTTGATCACATGCTTATTTTGAGTATTTCTACTGGATAATGGTAACAGCTACTTTTACATATGATGCAGGATTCCAGGCTTCATAAATTGGTACTATATAAAGTAATATGAAATTTTTGGACTTGGCCGGTTTGCGCCTGACACCATCGATATGTACTGTAGAGGAAGTCAGACCTCCAATGTAATCACGAAAGACATTTTAACCGCTGAGCTTTAAATTCTACAAAATATCATATAACGCATACAAAGAAGTAAAGGTGTACGTGGACATATTTTTAAAAGGCCTTGAAGGTCTCTATATTTTAAATACTTTTGTTGATTTTGAGCCACAACTGATTTGAACAGAAGAAAGTGATCCGAAATATTGAAAGAGACTGCCTTCTGTTGAAGCTTCTCAACGCATGTGGTGCGACGGCCCGTTGCGCCACATTGTGAGAATCGCTGGGGTCCCACGAGTTTGTATAAAACATTATCCCTGTTTTCACTTCCTTGTGATTCGGGCTAGTGGTTGAAATGTTGATTTTTCAGGGTGGTTCGCGTTGACGATTTGGGTGGGGGGCGTCAAAGGTCACTGGATGGAGACATAAGGCAGTCGGGGGTCACGTTCAGAGTCACACACCCCTCCCCCCCGCCCTCCCCACTTTGCCACCCCCGCCCCTGCCGCACTGTGCATTTTGTTTATGGAACTGCAGATGTTTTTGTCGTGAAAATGGCAGAAGTATATGGGAATGTACTTTGTGGTTTGTGTGGGGTAATGCCTTCTGATATAGCATGATGGGTGGTTGGGTGGATGGATGGATGGATGGATGGGTGGACAGATGGGTTGTTGGGTGGATGGATGGACATATGGATGGATGGATGGACGGACGGACGGATGGGTGGATGGATGGATGGATGGATGATGTTATGGATGGATGGATGGCTGGATGAAAGGTAGCATGACGTTTGGAGCACCAACATTTTTAAAACATGACATTTGGAGCACTGCTTAAATCTAGGTCAAATTGCAGTATGACATTTGGAGCACTACCAAAAATTAATAAAATTTCAGTATGACATTTGGCGCACCTATACCGCTGCTGGTATTCGATTACATTTTCACAGACTCATATCAACATCAAGTCGCAAATCTATTGAAAAAAAAAATCTCTTTTACACTCAAAAAATTTAGTTCTGCTCATCATCATCATCATCATCATCATGAATTAGGTGAAAAAAGTCTGGTCTATAAAATTAATAATGACGATGATGATGTTGTTTTTATTTATTTTTTTTAATTATCACTACAGGTATTATTATTTTATCATCATTATTATTATTATTGTTGTTGCTGTCCACTGTTTGTGGCATTTCTGGCGATTCTGATCTCTGTGTCCAATTCCATCCACAAAACTGTCCTATTGTTTTTGTTGAGTCCCACGAAGCTTATTCTTCCCTTAGGCCTTCGACAACAGTGTGAAATCCCGTGTAGATTATCTATTTTGTTCAACCAGTTTTTAAAAAAATAACAAAGCAAAAAAAGAAAAAAAAGAAAAAACGCAATAAAATAAACATTTTTAATGCGCGCCTCTTCACGAGACCGTCCCAAGTCTGTATAAACGCAAAGGGAAAATGTTTATTAAAAAAAAAAAAAATTATTCAAAACGCGCACGGCTCTAAGATTTTTACGCAAAAAATGTGAAATATAAAACCGATCGTTGAAAAAATATGGACTATTTAACATGTTTCTTTGTTCAGTTATGCTTACAATAATCCATATTTGGATTCTAATATATACTGATATCCAAATAATATCAAAATAATTTTGTAAGTTTTAAAACGCTCCAACACAACACTTTGCCAACGTTAACTAGTCTCTATACATCTGGAATTGACTGACGGAGAGTGTATTAGGCCTATAAAGAAACTTTCTATCCCTGTGGTACCCACCGCAAGTTATTGCAAAATATTCGTACAGTAATAAGTAGTCAACAGGTTGATTAAGGATTACTCGATAAAATCACAGCCCACATGCTAGTGCTCCAAATATCACATGACGGCTTTCTTTGATCTGCAGTAGTGCTCCAAATGTCATACAACCGGATGAAAGGATGGATGGATGGATTGATAGATAATGGATGGATGGATGGATAGATGGATGGATTATGACAGACAGGCAAAGACACACACACACTGCTAGACAGACAGAGACGGAAGGGGAATTAGACTATGAAAATGAAGATCAGAAAAATCGTGAAAAAAATGTAGACCATAAATACAGTCGACAGTATACGAATGTTCGAGTACAGGAAAAACAAAAATAAACAACTGAACATACGCCCTTTTACATCCCGCCAGCAAAGGCTTTAAACTTAACATACGCACCAGACAACGCTGACTGAATGTAATAAAACATAAACATTTCAAAATGGAAGCGATTGCTGAAATCTAGAGTGGCTTTCCTTTGTTGGTTTATCTCAAGGCAGTTCGTAAAAAGCTTTTAAATCCACGTGGTCTCGTTGTATATACGGTGGATGAAAGATTCTGAAGTCTTTAAGGGCAGACATTAAGTACACAGACAGTTTATCAACAGTGGTAACCCTTGTAATGAGTCTCTTCCACCCATGCGTCTCCAAAGTAAAAGGTGGACATGCTGTTTACTCTCTCTCTCTCTCTCTCTCTCTCTCTCTCTCCCTCTCTTTTTTCTCGTCTCTCTTTTCTCTCTGTCTCTCTCTTTCTCTCTCTTTTCTCGTCCCTCTCTCTCTCTCTCCTTTTTCGTCTCTCTCTCTTTCTCTCTCTCTCCTTTTTCGTCTCTCTTTCTCTTGTCTCTCTCCCTCTCTTCTCTCTCTCTTTACTCGTCTCCCTCTCTTCTCTCTCTCTCTCTTTACTCGTCTCTCTCTCTCTCTCTTCTCTCTCTCTCCCCCCTCCTCTCTCCCCTACCCTCTTTAACTCCTTTTCTCCATCTCTCATTCTTAATGGATGTACATAAATGAGGCAAACACCTCTCTTATAACGTTCTTACGTTCTGTCTATCTATATCGAGCTTCTTTGTCTAACTGCGTCGGCCCGTCTCTCTATTTCTCTGTAACCTTCTCTCTCTGTTTCCTTCTGTCTTTCTCTCTCTCACTATCACTCTTTCTGAATGGATTTTAACCAATGAGGCTAAGACCACTTTCATAAAGTTCCCTCTTTCCGTTTGTCTGTCAGTCTCTCTATTCCCCTGTCTCCTTCTCTCTGCCTCCCCCCATCCACTCTCCCTCGGTCTATCTCTCTTCTTCTTCTTCTCTCTCGTCACCTACCGATATTAAATATGCACCAAAGCCTTAATCTTGCGATTAAAAAGTTTCCCCTAAGGGAATAATACTTTAGCATTTGCCAAAATTAATGTCTCTACCACGCGTTTCGTATTATTTTGGTTCGGCTATCAATTCCGATCCCAATTTTTGCTTTCCCGCGATTTAACGAGATTCAGGTTGGAAACCTGGCTTGGATTAAGTCCTGGGATTTGTTTTGATTGACTCCTTCGTTTCTGGCCCGTGATCTTTTAACGTGCGCTGGTGGTTGCTCGAGCTAAACACGTGCAGACACGGGGAACGCCAGCGACAAGGGTTTTAGTATTGGGATTGACAGAAGATGGGAGAGAGGGAAGAGAAAGGAAGGGGTGAGTGAGGAGGGTTGATAGGTAGAGAGGACAGGTATGTGGATAGATAGAATGAGGTACGGAATGAGAGTTGGACGGATGGATGGATGGTTGAATGGATCCTCAGATGGATGGATAGAAGAGTGGATGAGTGGATGGAAGGATGGATGGATGCATAGATAGTTGCAAGGATGGAAGGACAGATGGACAGATAGATGAATGTATGAATGGATGAATGGACGAAAAGGTGGATGGGTGGATAGATTCAAGGTTGGACGGAGAGATAGTAAGATGGATGAAGTAATGGATGGCTTTATGGATGGATTATAGATGTAAGTATGGACGGAGAAATGGACAGACAGATGAAGTAATAGATAGATGGATTGATGGATAGATGGACAGATCGCTGAAGAAAGGGATGGATGGATGGTCGGATGGGGAAGTAATGGATAGATGGGTGGATGAATTTTAATTTATGAATGGATAGATGGATGGATATAATTGGATAGGCGTGGAGACAAATAGACAGCACACCGGACAACACAAACAGACAGACACACACACAGACAAACAGACTCTATATTTGAACCGGCCACATATGTCCAGAAATTCAATCAGCCCAGCGTCTATACAAATCATTCAACACTGCCCAGATGATTACAATTTCGTGGAGAACTGCTACAATTATAAAGGTTCTCCGGCTCTGAAAGCAAAGTTGTTGAGCTTTATGGTGGAGCTCTTGAGCACTTCGCAAAGTCTTTGAAGACACAGCTCAGTGTGGAAGATCTTCTGAGGAACAGGGTAGCCAGGCTAATTTATTTTATAATGTCTGTCGGAGTTTTTTCGTGTTGTTTTTTGTCTGTCTGAGATTTTTAATTGTTTTTCTATTCATTGGACGGTCTGGTGAGTTTAGTTTGATAGGGTCTTCTGTGTATTTCATTACATTTTTATTTGGTGATTTGTTTGCTGCAGTTTCTGTAAATTCGTGGGTCTACGTCTGTCCGGTCATCCGTTAGACTGTCGGTCTGTATGTATGACCATCTATTCACCCATGTATCTATTTGTCTTTCCATTCATTTATGCATGCATGTATCCATCCACCCATCCGCAACCCGTTCATTCAGTTCGTCCATGCATCTATCCATCCATCCATCCATCCATCCAGCCAGCCATCTATCCATCTATCTATCTATCTATCCATCTATCCATCTATCTATCTATCTATCTATCTATCTATCTATCTGTCTGCCTGCCTGTCTTCTGTCTGTCTGTCTGTCTGTCTGCATGTCTCCCTCCCTCCCTCCATCCATCCATCCATCTATCCATCTATCCATCTATCCATCTATCCATCTATCTATCTATCAAAACTCATTTCCACTCTTTGCCAAACCACAACAAAACCAACACTCCAACGATTACTTGCCCTTTACCACCAATCTCCCAGAGTAATTTCCCCCTGTCTCGCTAAAAACCCGCAGATTAGCGACAAACGTGCCGTTTCCCCGATTCCAGCTAATCTCTAAACCATTGCACATGACAACTTCATGAAAAATCTATCGATACCGGCTTATGGAAGTAATTGTTGCCATGATGCCAAACTGATCAAAATTCGATACCATCTGCTTGACAAGGGAAAAATGATGATCTCGATGCCTTGTTGTATTTTGACAGACTTTCAGCTTGACAAAACTGCCCTCAAAGTACAGTGAGGCAAGTGGGTTGGGTCCCAGCGAACGAATACTCAAGCCAGCAAGAGACACCGCAAGATAGTTCGGCCACGATCGTCTCTTCTTTTGGAGAGACGGAATGGCCCAACGGTCAAGCGATCTGTTTTCTTCGTGGCAAGGCGACGGGTGCCGTAGCAGAGGTCGCGGGTTCTAATCCCATCTTGATCATTTCTCTTTCTTCTTTCTTTCACTCCCACTTTGCTTTTCTGAGCACTAACTAGGCACTACAGCCTTGGTTCGCCTAATAATTACTTTCTCCCTTTGCAATTCGGAAGTGCTTTAGTGTTCTGTTTGTAAATTCTACTTGAATTCCTTTATTGCAAATGAGATGAGGATGGTCTCCTTCTGTCTATCCGTTCTGCTATATTCTGTCTATCGTTTTCGTTCTTCCCAGCGCAATACAGCCCTTATCGTGTGGATGTGTCTTTCCCTAACTCAAACTCAAACTTAAACTCTTTACACTCCATGGGAGCCGGCCTATACTAAATTCATGAGTCTGGGTGAAGATTTTTTAAAAATCCCAAGAATCCCGTATAAAATTAATTTAAAATCTCATCGCGTGGTAAAAAATAACATGATTTTTCCAAATCCTATTCAAATTTAGTTTAAGTATACATTGGAATTAAACTAAGCAATGTCAGTGATTTCCGTCCAGATCACGTAATAGATGCTTTCACACAGGCAATATCAAACGGCCCATTTACCAATTTGACTTTATTCTCCTTTCAAGTCGTAAATGGTATTGTGAGTGGAAGGGCAATTTTGTGATTTTTTTTTTCTTTACAAAGAAACAACAACATTACAAATACATAGAAGCCCAAGAAATCCCAGGCTCTTAAAAAAAAATAAAAAAATCAGGGTCCCAAGGTAACCCACAAAATCACATGATCTTAGGAAAAATCCCCAAGGAGCGGCGCACAAGAGCCGGGCTACACTCAATTCATGAGTCTGGGTCTTTGCCTGCAGTGTTTACAACGATAGGTCTGTTCAAACCCCTGGAGCTTAGTACCTCACTTGTCACTCAACCAAGTAATAATCACGTCCATTGTAGTTTGACATTTCCTCACAATAACAGAAAATTGAATAAAATTATTTCGTATTCTGTAATGTTTCGTGAGACAATTTTCATGCAGCTCTCAACAGGCATTCTATAAACTAGGCCATGCCCTTGTTCCACAAGTGTCTTGACCTTTTGTCGAGTTTAATTTTCTTATGTCAGATTTCTGAATAAATTACAACACTCTTATAATCTACTTTTGTGTTAAGCTGTGTTTCCACGTGTACGGGAAAGGTAATGTCAAAAATCCACCAAGCCGTGAAAAAAAAGGGTATTTCCATGTGTACAGAAACTGTGCTTCTCTATTCATGAACATGTTCTATTTAGTTCACTACTTGAATGGTTTTTGACATTTCTTTTGCCGTTCCCGTTTCTGCACACGTGAGAACATAGCTTTACCCAAGGCTTATTTTCATTCTTTCTCTCTGTCTTTCTCATTCGTTCTCC
Organism: Onchidella celtica; assembly: GCA_963931925.1. Lineage (NCBI taxonomy): Eukaryota > Metazoa > Mollusca > Gastropoda > Systellommatophora > Onchidiidae > Onchidella > Onchidella celtica. The sequence continues at coordinate 30,540,365 of OZ007584.1, forward strand.
CACGATGCTATTCTTTCTCTGAGAAACTAAGGCTGTAGGCTCTGAATTTCTCTTTTTCTGTTACCTAAGGTCTACTTCGATATGAATGCATTTAATTCTAAGTTAAACTTAACAGCTCTGAATACGAAACGAATAAAGAAAATGTACCCAAATAGACCGTGAAGGGCGCAAAGTGGCCGCTATCGTACCGACACGCCGTACAACCCAAACTCAAACTCCATAACTCAGTTGGGGCAGAGGGTCACCCTCTAACTACCACTGAAGTATTCTGTCTCTTTATTCTTATTCATCCCTATGTTTCTCTCATTCCATCCTTCCTCCAGTTGCCCCGTTCCCTGTTATGTCTCTCCTCATTTGACAGTTTTGTACCAGTTTACAAACACCGTATTCCTCCCCACTCATAAAGCACTCCTTCCTTTTACATCTTTCACTTCTAAGCCTCCTCCTCTACCTCTCTCTGTCCTCTTACTTCATGTTTGTATCCACTGACACGTCCTGACAGCTACGCCAGTTTCACTCGCACACGATTCCCCCCTCCTTCTCTCCAGACTTTATGACACAACACTACATGATTAGCTGGGCAACGTGCGTCCTGCCGTATCGATATAACGTTTAGCATTGAAGACCTCGAATTATTTTTTACTTTGATTTCGATACCAATGTTTCCCAGGAAATGATCGTTCAATTAATGATGGCAGTTTTTTTGTTTTTAGTTGTATACTTAATTATACTTAATTATTTTTGTTTATTGTTGTTGCAGCTGTAATTAAGGACCGCGGTATTATGTTGAACTCTAACGTTTACATTATCGCGACCTTAGTTCGCGTTTGTTCTATTTTCATTTTCTGAAAAACTGGAGATCTTTTAGTATGTAGAAGAGATATAACAAATGCCACACTTTGACACTTGTTTCAAATGCTGTGTGGCACTTATCAAGCTGTTTCACAGTTCCGATTTATTCTAACTTCTTATCATAATACCAAAACTTCAAACGTTTAACGTCGAATTTCTCAGTTGCGCAAAAAATGGAGTTGGAACAAAAAAGAAAAAAGGCAGAAATGGGGATTATTACTAATTCTAACAAAATTTAATGTATCACAATAATAATATGCATTATTCCCTCGTATCGGATCATCTTACATATTTCGCCCATGCTGTCTCTGCATAAACTCTCATGAGAGAAGAGTTACCGGCAATAAAGGGGGGGGGGGGGACTACTCTCCACAGTCTCCACTGCAGTAATGGTTCTTGACATGATACGTCACGGTGAAACCGAGGCTTCGAGAAAAGCCAGTACAATTACAGAACATTCATTTTCACTGGAAGAGAAGCGAAATTATTGATTATTGCATATACAAGGTAAGGTCATAGGGGTGAAAACCAAGAAATGCGAAGAATAATTGTAATCTTTCTCAGTCAGAGTAACATGCCTTCACACAAAGAGATTATTGTCAGCGAAATACGGTGGATTTACGTATTAGACACGAAAGAACAAAGAAACATTTTGGCTTGGAGCGTCAACAGACAATGTTATTTTTGAACAGGACAGTTATTGGTAGAGCGAAAATAGACATGTGTGGCTATTAAAAGAAGGGGTAAAGATAGATAGACGGGTAGACAGATAGACGGACAGGCAGGTAGGTAGATAGACAGACAGGTAGGCAGGCAGGCAGGCACTCAGGTAGATAGATAGATAGATAGATAGATAGATAGATAGATAGATAGATAGATAGATAGATAGATAGATAGATAGATAGATAGATAGATAGATAGATAGATAGATAGATAGATAGATAGATAGAAGATAGATAGATAGATAGATAGATAGATAGACAGATAAATAGACAGAAAGATAGATAGATAAAAAGACAAATAGGCAAACAACCAATCAGACAGACAGACAGACAGACAGACAGACAGACAGACACAGACAGACAGGCAGGCAGGCAGGCAGGCAGGCAGACAAGATAGATAGATAGATAGATAGACAGACAGACAGACAGACAGACAGACAGACAGACAGACAGATAGACAGATAGATAGACAGATAGATAGATAGATAGATAGATAGATAGATAGATAGATAGATAGATAGATAGATAGATAGACAGACAGATAGATAGATAGATAGATAGATAGATAGATCAAGCCGAGAGCAACGAGACCATAAAAAGTCACACCAAATTAAATATCAGATTAACCAAAGAAAATAAAAGAAATCGATTCTGCGATCGACAGTTTGTGTAAACCACTTCTCTTGCATGGAACGAAATCGGTACACACCAGACCACACTCAAGATTCGCTCTTCACAATTATCTCAGCGTTCGTTCACTATTGATGCCGCACCATCTGAACTCACAGCACGCGTTTATTTGTCGTAAACATTCCAAAATGCGGTAGGTTCCGTGCGCAAAGGTGCGTTAATAGGCTGAAACTTGAGAGATCGACAGTGTTTTTACCGTCAATACGCGAATGTTCGCTGTTTGAGTGTTCGGAATGAATGCAAACACATTTTGTGTTCAGAAATTCCCGGATTCCAGTGGATACCAGACGTGCCATCAGAGTGGATGGAAATGACAAGAATCATGGGAACGATGCCTTGTGTGCTGAGGAAACAAACACACTGGTGGGGGGTGACGCAGGGGGGTGACAGTGAGAAGAGAGGAGACAGGGAATGAGAGAAGAAGACAGTAGAGAGGTACAAAGTACAGAAGATATGGATGGAAACAGTTTGGCCCGAGGTTTGATTTCGTGTCAACTTGACAATGTCGAATGGTGTGTTTCATTTGGCTCCCTAAGACATTGAGATATATAGATCGTGATGCAAAGCTTGGCTCCTATTCTGAGTAAAAGCAGTTTGCATTCTGAGTTCTGTGACGTCAAGAGTCAACACTTTGTCTGTCTGTCTCTGTCTCTCACTTAGAGAGTCAAAAACAGAGAGGGTGAGAGAGAGGGGGAAGAGAGAGAGAGAGAGAAAGGGCGAGGTGGTCAGAAAGAGAGACAGAGAGAGAGAGAGGAAAAGAAGAGAGAGAGAAACAGAGAGATATGGACAGAAAAGAGGAAGAGAGAGAGAGAGAAAGAGAAAG
>OZ007584.1:30548451-30550951 GCA_963931925.1 Onchidella celtica
TGCGGACGGGTGAGAGTTCATGGATGGCCCCTACAACAACAGTATTTCTGCCCCCCTGAGGAGAACCGTGTCCGTTTACAAGTTTTATCAGAAATCTGATTCAGAATTTACCTGTTGTGCGAGTCAACACTCTTTTACAGCCGGTCACTTCTCAAGTGGTTTTTACCGCGCACAAAAATGCATGGCTGCTCACCGCGCGGGCCGTAGAGTCATCGCCCTTTAATACCTTCTAGACCGGAAGTCAAGCGGAGCTGTTTATGGCTGCGCCAATTTTGAGTAGCCCTTTTAACCCTGCAGTTCCGCGGGAGATAAGCCTCTAGAGCAAGGGTTCTAACTCTTGGTGGAAAGTTGCCAATATAAATACTGTTAGCCCTAAAGGATGTTGGGTGAAAGGAGTTTGGATCTGAGCTTAGAGAACGCACGTCGGTGCGATACCGGCCACATCCCAGCTATCATCAGCCCTACGGAAATCCAACGCATAGGATGGAGGTCAACGTCAAGTTCACTCATAGGAACGACATCATTCCTACGTAGATCCGCTGGTTTCGACATCGCACCGACGTTGGTTTGATGTATCGAATCCGTCCCTACAGTAATACTAGCAACCCTAGGTAAAATCTACGTCGGATTGACGTAGAAATGCTGGCTGAAAATGTGCTATGAAGAGTTTGAGTTTTGAGTTTAAGTTTAGAGCAAGCAGGTCGACACGATAACGGGTATATTATGGTAGGAAGTGCAAGATGATAGACAGAATGTAGCAGAATAGTTGGAGAGAAGGAGAACTTATAATAATACCTTTTCTTGATAAATTAAAATATTATCTATTTGAAGTTAATTTACATTGTGACCATATCAGACTGGTTATGTAAGTTTCAGTCTCGGGTGGGGTAAAATTTGTTTAGGCGCTGAAGGGTTAATGAAGTCTTGCCAGAACAGTAAAGATAAGATAGGATAGATAAGAATCACTTTATTAACCCATGAGGGAAATTCTCTTTCACGGAGCGTTTAAGAGTGCATACATGGTACTCACATATCTTACGTATCGTTACATAAGCATATCATGACTCAGTAACAGGCGTATCACTCGACGTAACATAGCATGGAACCTTAGTAAAATATGGCACACTTCAAGCTGTAATGTCTTGGCGAGGCGAATTGAGGAGGGCAAAAACGATCTTCTGTATTGTTCTCTATTGTATTGTTCTGCTGCATCTAGATGATCTAAGTATTTGATAAAACAGTTCAGAATTCATTGAAAAATGAACAAAAGGCTAGAAATAAACGCGGGGGGGGGGGGGCGGGGGGGGGGGGGGAGAACACCACAAGTTTGAAAAGCCAAGAACCATTGTTTACATGGTGGATAAGCTATTGAGAAAAAACAGTTGCCTGCCGTGTGGTGAAGGCAGACTTTGATAGGCAGGTAGACACACCTTTCTCCTGCATGCAGCTAGGTTCTGGTGTTTACGGTGTGCTGATAAACGATACGCGTGGCGGTAAAGCGTCACATTTTGACAGCCATAAAATAATACCCCAGGGAAAAATCACAACAATCGCCATATCTTGAAGTTTCAGGTTTCATACACGTAGAGTAGGTAAACGATAAAGCTTTGAATATGTAAATAATCAGCAGGTGAAAGCAAATATAAATAAACAAATATTGTTAGTTAGTATCGTCCAAAACAGTTCTAGTTTCAAACAATGTTGCTACTAATGGATAAAAGATGAGCACCAGGATTCTAAATAATGCAAAAACACAAAAACAACAACCCAAAAAACAAAAGAAGAAGAAGAAGAAGAAAGAGAGAGAAGGAATGAATGGAAGACGGGGAGAAACCAAGAAGAGAAAGAAAGAAAAATAGACAGGCAGGAAAAGTGTGTGTGAGTGAGAGAGAGGGAGAAAGAAAGAAACGGAGAGAGAGAAAAAATGAGAGAGAGACCCAAAAAAAGAGACAAAGAGAGAGAAAATAAGAAAGAAAGAGAGAGAGAAAGTGAGAAAGAGAGAGAGAGATATATATATAGAGAGAGAGAGGGAGAGAGAGAGAGAGAGTGAGAGAGAGAGAAAGAGAGAGGGGTTGGGGAGAAAAATGAGAAAGAGAGAAGGAAACATGAAAAAAGAGGGAAATAATTATGATAACACACACACACACACAGAGCAAATGAAAACAAAAAAAAAATAGGAAAAAGAAATAGGCACAAAAATGAAAGAGAAAGGAAAGACAGAAAAAAAAGAAAGAAAGATAGAAAGATAGAAAAGGGGGCGAAAAAAAAAAAATGCAAATAACAAATAAAAAATGAGAAAAGAAATCTTAACAAACAAAAAAAGGGAAGGAAGGAATAAATACAAAGAAAGGAAAAAAACGAATAAATAAATAAATAAATAAGGATGAAAGGCACGTGGCAAAAACAGCGACTGAGTACTGAATTCATACGTGATTCACCCGCCCATTAACAGTACATAAATCCTTCATTCTTTTCTATTGAGTCCCTATCGGGAAATCCC
>OZ007584.1:30553451-30558451 GCA_963931925.1 Onchidella celtica
CGGAAACCATTAGAGTTCTTCCCCCATGACGGAATTTTCCCCCCTCTCTTCTCTCCCCTGGTGTTGACAGCAAGGCCGCGCATTTATGAAGTAATAGGGATGAGATTAGAAGCGCCGACACAGAATGGCTTTGATGCGATATTTTATATTCATCCTGGTTTGACATGGCTACATATCGCCACAGCCCTAACAAAATGGACCTTTTTCATATTTCATTTTTTTTATGGAAGCGCATGTGGACAGTGCATATCCGTAAAATGCACACAATTCGATTACGTAGAATACACACCGAAACACTATATTACTGACCGTCTTAATTTGCATAGTTTTTAAAAATATGAATCGGCTTAGTAGCAAAACAATTCGACTTCTGCTCGGAGATTGCGTGATCTGCGCTAATGATATACTTGAGTGTACGTCGATCACCAATGGCTACCCCAACCCCTTTCGCCTGATTAGTCAATCTGACTACCCTCCATTGATACAAACTGACTAGACCCTCACGCCCCCAGGTCCATCTGACTATTCCATGTGTCGTCACTTTAAATTCGTGAACACCATACCAAGTTTTGTTTCAGCAAACCTTCACCAATCGCGCTTTTTTGTAAACATGTTGTACGGATATGCACTGTCGATATCCATACAACATGTTATACGGATGTACACTTCCTTTTTTTTAAGACCAACAGATAAAACTGTTTATCAAAATGAATTGTTATAATTTTTTTTTTTTAGATTACTGGGGTTCAATTTGAAGTTGTTGTTGGCTTGACTTCGCGGGCGAAGATCAATGGAAGGTTTGTTGATACACGTCTGGTGCAGGCACGCTGGTGACTGGTGAGTCCTATTCGAGACAGGCACATTCTGCCACAGCTGCTGCAGGGGAATGTCAGTTTTGAAGTAGGGTTTCGATAAAGTACGTCGACACGATAACGGTCAGACTGTGCTAGACTAAAGCAAGACACTAGACAGAATATAAGACAACGATAAGTCAGAAGGGAAGCCTATCAGAACTGCCCACCGACCGCTCGCTTAAATACAGGGAGTCTCAGAGAAAATGTAAACACAATTTGAATATTTACTGATACAATGTCAGCGAAGATACGTTGGATATAGGTCAAGTCTGCATGTAGATTCGCAGACCACGACAACCCGTCGACGTCGGTTTGATGTAGGGTATTCCCACCTACGGTAATCTTACCAACCCTACGGAAATCTTACACAGGCTTATGTCAGACTGGCGTAATGATGCAGGATGGGTTAGCATCGATTTTTATTGACAGTTCGCCCATGTGTATGTTTTGATAGACAAAAATTCCGTGTCATGCACGCACGCTGTCATAATCGATTATGATGAAGTCGCATGTCAAGCTGAGGTTAACTTTTCACCCAGTTTTGTTTGATGTGAGGATACACGGAGTAAGCTTCGATAGAGAGGGATAGACACGCTGGGGATATTAGAGAGAGGGGGCACGGAGGGAAAAGGGGAGGGGGAGAGGAGAAAATGGAGCGACAAAAAAAAAGAGATTGGGGGAGGGAGGGGGTGGGATTCGGGGGAGATGGCAGGAAGACGGAAAAGGGATTGAAAGAGAAAATGACACAGAAGTACAGAGAGAGAGAGAGAGAAAAGAGAGAGAGGGAGAAAGTGAGAGAGAGAAAAGAGAGAAAGAGGGAGACAGAGAGAGAGAGAGAGAGAGAAAAAAAAGAGAGGGAGAAAGAGAGAGAGAGGAAAAAAAGAGAAGGAGATAGAGAGAGAGAGAGAGAGAGAGAGAAAAGAGAGACAGGGAGAAAGAGACAGAAAAAAGAGAGAGGGAGAAAGATAGAGAGAGAGAGAGAGAGAGAGAGAGAGAAGAGGGAGAAAGAGACACACAGAGAGAGAGAGAGAGAGAGGGGGGGAACCCGGGGGGGGGGGGAGAGGCAAAGAAAAAAAAATGTCTTCAGAAATGCCATCCATAAAAATAATATTCATGACCGTTTGAATTTTTTGAGAGGCTGGTATGATGTATGGATGGTGGGGGAGGGGGGGGGGGTGGAGTTTAGGGGTAGGGGAGGGAGGCGAGGTTGAACAAAGTTTGTGGGCTGAGAAAAAGAGAAGAAACACCAGTGAGGACACTTTAGAAGCAATAGAACTTAGTCTATTGTCGCGCAGATAACCAAAGAGGGAGCTCTATCTGCCAATCCACCACAGAAATAGTTTCTGACGTGGAACCGCCCCAAATTTTGTCCTGTCTGAAGGAGGCTGAAATCAACAAGTTAATTAAATAAAAATTCAACACATTTACGTAATTACAGTATTCATTCTAGCTAGATATATGCAAAACTCATTTTTGAGAACTTTGAGGATGAAACAATTTTATGCGGAACTTTCCCCGTTATATTTTTAATTGTGAAGTTTTAATTGATCAAGCTCTGAGAATCGAGCTACAGTCAAGTATCGCCTCCTTCTCCCTGTCCGCCCCCCCCCCCTCTTCTGCCAGCCTACCCCCTCTCTCCGTCTGTCTCTCTCACTCTGTCTCTGTCTCTTTTCCTCTCTCCTTTCTCTCACTCTCTCTCTCTGTCTTTCCCCCCGCCCTCCTCTTCCTGCCATCTCCCCTCTTTCCATTCCCTCCATCTTTCTCTCTGCCCGTTTTCTCCATCTCCCTCTCCCTCCCTCCCTCCCTCTCACACCCCCTCTGTCTCTGTAACATTCCTGGCGTGTTCACCCTCCAACCCCCCCCCCCCCACACACACCCACATAAAGAAAAACAACAACAACATGATAGGTGCAAAGCGGTCTTTATCGTGCCTGCTTGCCGTTAAATCCCAACCTCGTCTATTGAAGAGGGCGGACACTACTATTTACCACAGTGTCACGCTTTCATTTAAACAACTTTCCAGAAGTGGGAATAGTGCACACTAAATGATGACGCTAAAAGTACACAGTCATTTACGTAGAACACACCCATGCAGTTCATGTTGAGTACGCTTGACTCTCGTCTTTTGAAATCTGATCTATTATGGTTTGTCCACAGACTAATAAATTAACCAGACTGGAAACACCAGCTTCGGGCTGTGTCGTTCTTTACGGAATTTCCCGAGCGACGACTGTATAACCAACATGGCCGCCGCTCGGGAAATTCCGATTCTAGGTCTATCTGCAGTAGAACTTTCTTTTTATTTGTCAAGATTGGTTGTACATGTATTAATTTCTTGGTGCGGAACCAAACTTCGGCGTTCAGTAGGTGCGTCAAAATGGTATCATTCAAAATTGTAGCTATGCTGAAGCGTCGGTCGCTAACTTAAACCTAATGTAGCGGATGGTTCATGACCTTTCGTTGTTTTGTGACGTCACACAATGGGACCATCCAGTTTGGGTATTTTATTAGTCTGTGAGTTTGTCTGCACGCCAAGTTTCATTGTGAACTTTGTTTTTACAATTAAGGAAAACTGACAAGTTCAAAATCAGAACACGTTAATTACTGATTTGACCTAGTTATCGATTTGTGACCTTTCAGAAAAGGCTAGTGTTACGGGACAGTACGCTAAGTACAAAGTCGAACAGAGAGAATATGAGTTGTGTTCACTGTGCAGCTATAGCTTCTTACTATGTAAAAAATAACGATTTCTATTTTTGGAGGAAAGTATATTTTCGTCAGGAAAGTAAATTTTTGTCTGGAAAAGTATATTTTTTTGTGAGGAAAGTTTTTTTTTTTTTTTGTGAGTCCAGCCGTACAGGGAACAGGATTGAATGACACAGTTGCTATATTTAGATTTACGTCATGGGACATTCGAACTGTTCAATGCGGCGGTTAAGCACAGTTAATGGACTTTGTACATACTTGTCATGTGCAGTTGATCTTTGTGCCTCGAATCGCCCTTGCAAAGTCCATAACAAATGTGCTTACCCACCGCGTTGAACAGTTCGAATGTCCCATGACGTCATCGGTAAATTTTAAATATAGTAACTGTGTCATTCAATCCCGTTCCCTATTGATCTGGATTATTCTGTTTGTCATAAAAAAAATTATTATGAATAATCATTTTCGTCATACTAATGTAGTATGATAATATAACCCCATCCATCCCCAATTCAAACCACCCAGAAATGAAACAAATTGGGCTACCTACCGGTGCATAGATGTATGAAGAGTAAAGGTCATCATATGTGAAGGTCACCAGAGATGTGGTCAAGGCCGCGGCGTCCCCTCCATTCTCCATAGTGAATATCAACTATTCTACACAGTTGTCCACGACGATCGGGAATTTCCTTTCTCATCCGAAGCGCACCCGTGTGTATCCGGATTCAAGAATCGCTTCGTATTTGGACACTCGAAATGAGTAGCTTTGTTGGTAAACTTTAAGTGTTAGAGATGAACCCTTTGAAGTTATTGACTGGCCTGTTTTAACACTCTGACAAAGTGTATTAAATGATTTGTTTTCTTTCTTAGTACCAAAGATACTACTCACGATAAGACGAGACAGCTAGCGCTTATAGCGTGCACAGATTCCCCATCGCCATTTACCGGAGAATGTGTGGAAGTATAAACAATGCTGTATTTTACAAAGCCAGTGTTGGAAAAATATCACCTTTTGTTCACTGTTCAGCTATCGCCTCAGGCCGTGATTAAAGACAATTATTTTGTAATGATAACTTCAATCGCTGTTGGAAAAATCTACGTCGGACTGACGTTGGGATGCTGACAAGGGTTCTTCTCGCTTGAAGGAAAAACTTCGTACTTGTTAATGTACTGTTGCTTCTGAAGTTCAAATTGAATTTTAACTTTTCACATATCTAACCATAGCTCTTACCGTTGGGTGATCAGTTTTTATGGAAATTTACCATATAGGGGCAAAAAAAAAACGAGAACGAATCACATACCCATAATAAAATTCCTACAATTCTCATCCAGGATAAAGAAACCGGTATAAATAATACATGAATGTGGCTTGAAGAATGTTTATAACATAAAGTACGTCCCAGAAATGGTATGGACTGTATTATTAAGGAAACGCTTGAGTAT
>OZ007584.1:30565951-30575951 GCA_963931925.1 Onchidella celtica
TCTGTCCGCCCGCCCGACAGGTGGGGTGGTTCGCCAGTCTGTCTGTCTGTCCGCCCGACAGGTGGGGTGGTTCGCCAGTCTGTCTGTCTGTCTGTCCGCCCGCCCGACAGGTGGGGTGGTTCGCCAGTCTGTCTGTCTGTCCGCCCGCCCGACAGGTGGGGTGGTTCGCCAGTCTGTCTGTCTGTCTGTCCGCCCGCCCGACAGGTGGGGTGGTTCGCCAGTCTGTCTGTCTGTCTGTCCGCCCGCCCGACAGGTGGTTCGCCAGTCTGTCTGTCTGTCTGTCCGCCCGCCCGACAGGTGGGGTGGTTCGCCAGTCTGTCTGTCTGTCTGTCCGCCCGCCCGACAGGTGGGGTGGTTCGCCAGTCTGTCTGTCTGTCTGTCCGCCCGCCCGACAGGTGGTTCGCCAGTCTGTCTGTCTGTCTGTCCGCCCGCCCGACAGGTGGGGTGGTTCGCCAGTCTGTCTGTCTGTCCGCCCGATAAGTGGTTCGCCAGGCTGTCTGTTTGTCTATTTGTTTGTCTGTCTGTCTGCCTGTTTGTCTTCCTGTCTGTCTGTCTCCGTCCTCCGTCTTTCTCTTTCTCTCTCTCTCTCTAACACTCCTTCCGCTTTCTCTCTCTCCCTCGCCCCTCTTTCTCGTTCTCTCTCTCTCTCTCGTCCTTCTCCCTTCTCTCTCTCCCTGGTCCCTCTTTCTCGTTCTCTCTCTCTCTCTCTCTCGTCCTTCTCCCTTCTCTCTCTCTCTCAGTCCTCCCTCTTTCTCTCTGTCCCTCCTACCTCTTTCTCGTTCTCTCTCTCTCTCTCGTCCTTCTCCCTTCTCTCTCTCTCTCAGTCCTCCCTCTTTCTCTCTGTCCCTCCTACCTCTTTCTCGTTCTTTCTCTCTCCCCCCCCTCTCTCTCGTTGGCTTTGGATCAATTGGGGGCCAAGTATGTGACATGCACATATTGAGGGGTGGGGGCTCGAAGTTTTAAAAATAGCCAGCAACTAGCTTACGTATTTTAAGGATCCCCCCACCCCCACCCCCCCCCCCTTCCAATGCTATATCGAAAATTTACTTAATTATTATTTCCTGTTGATGTTTTGTTATACTGACATATGTTTGGAGCATCCCAGGTAGGTAATATGATAGGGGCAGGTTAAGCTGCTTTCGCTTAGTAGACTTCGTGCCAAAGAAATGTTTGCAAACAAAACTACTAATGTGATGCCGAACGGTACAGAGGTCGAGTAGAGCACTGTGGGAGTTCCTCACTCGCTTACATTGTTTTGGTTGTTCTCGATTAGCCGGACGTCAGATAGGTGGAATGCTACTGTACGTGTTAAGAGTGAGTGATTTATTAGTGAAGGTAAATGAGGGAAGTGAGTACGGGGTATTAGGAAGGTATATTGTGGTGAGTAGATGAGTCATGGATATGTGTGTGTATGTTGAGAGAGAGAGAGAGAGAGAGAGAGAGAGAGAGAGAGAGAGAAAGAGAGAGAGAGAGAGAAAGGCACAGAAGAGAGGGAAAGTAATGGATAGAGGGTTGCTGTGTGGATCAGTGAGAGAGAAAGTGAATAAAGGAAACAAAAAAGGAAAAAGACCAAAGAGAAAGATGGAAAGAAAGAAAGAAAGGAAGATTAAAAAAGTATGAGAGAGAGAGAAAAAGAAAACAAGAAAAGAAAGAAAGAATGAAAGCCATGAAAGGAGGTCAGCGAGGAGGAGAGAGACAACGAAAGAAAGAAAGAAAACGAATGAAAAAGAAAGAAAGATTGAAATTTTAAAAGAAAGGAAAGACACCAAAAAAAAAAGATAAGAGAAAAAGAGAAACATTATAAAAGAACGAAAACAAACGAAAGTAGAAGAAGGAACAAAAATGACAGAAGGAACGAGAGGAAGAGGAAATCTAAAAACAAAACAAAAAAGACAAGGACTGGTCAGAAAGAACGAGAGGAAGAAATAAAGAAAGAGAGAAAAAATAGGAAACAAATAAATACAACTACACGGTACGAATCATCAAATTAATACAAGCATAATATAACGTGAGCCACTTTCTGTGTCAAGCGCTATGAAAACGTGTGTACCAAATCGGATCCGTTTCGCTATATCAAATTCACACCAAGCCAGCATTTACAGCGGTTCTCAACCTTTCTCGTCCTATTTACCCCTAGCAACTGTTCATAGGAAAACAAATTGCAGCCTGAGTTTTTGTTTGTTCTACCTCCATTTTCTGAAAAACTGGAGATCTTTTAGTATGTAGAAGAGGTGTAACTAATGCACACTTTGACACGTGTTTAATTAAAGGATGTTGTTAGTCGTACGTACGTCCCCCAAGTTTTTAGCGATAGGACTACATATTTTAAAGCCTTTTGTGACTCCAGAGCTAGAGAGTTCCTCCCGAAATACTCCCAACAACAGCCTTAATTAATTATTCTTTCTGATTAATTTTTTGTTTTCCGCCTGTTTTTTGTTTGAAAAGGTGTAATTTCTGTGTATGAGGGGCCACTGAACCTGAAATACCCCGAGCCCCCAGGTACCAAATCCGGTCCTGCCCCCTGGGAGTTAATTGATCCCAAGTTGGGAGCCCCTGAGCTAGAACTTGCAAGGGTTTAAGAACACTGATGGTGCTCACAAGGTTAACAAAACACAGCACAGCCTGGGAGGTGCGTGTATTTTCTCATGCTGAACTTGTCTTAGCTGCTGAAAAGGTTAATAGCGTAACTCGCTGTGCGTGAAGTCAGTGTGTGTTTATGTGTGTGTATGTCTGTGTGTTAGTGTGTTGATTTGAGAGATTTGTTTTGTCCCTACATTTGTTTGTTTGTTTGTTTGTATTTTCTTTCCGTTTCCCTCATTTTCTTCAAGACTTTTATCCTTTGTACTGCTGTTCTGTCTCGCACGTAATTGATCTCTCTTTCTCTCTCTCTCTCCCTTTCTTTCTTTCTTTTCCTTTTTCTTTCTCCCCCTCCCTTCCGTTCTCCCTCATTTCTTTTTGTCCTCTCTCTTACTTTCTCTCTCTCTTTTTATTTCTCTTCTCTCTCCGTCCACTTCTCTCTTTCTCTCTCTCTCTCTCTCTTTCTCTCTCCAATCCGTGCGTGTGTGTGTGTTCATCTCTCTCTCGTTTTCTTTTCCTCTGTCTGTTTGTGTCTGTCCACATCTCTTTCGAGCTGTCTGCCCCCCCGCCCCCCCTCTCTCTGCCTGTCCATTTCTCTCCCTCAGTATGTGTGTGTCTTTCCACTCTCTCTCTCTGTTTCTCTGTCTCTCTTTCCTTCCATATGTGGACGTCTGGCAATCTCTTTCCCCCCCCCCCTGATTATCTCTCTCTCTCTCTCTCTCCGTCTGTATGTGCCTGTCCACTTCTCTCTGTCTCTTTCTCCCTCTTTCTCTTACTTTCTTTCCCTCTCTCTTTGTGTGTCTGTCCATCTCTTTCTCTCTCTCTCTCTCTCTCTCCCCCCCCCCCTCTTCAACTTTTCATTTCTCTGAATCTATGGCATAAAAAATAGTTCGTTGGCACTTTGGACCATCACCCCCACCACACCCTACAAACTTTGTAAATTCTCTATATATAACCCTCCCTCCCCCCCCTCTTCCAACTCCCACCCCCTTTTCAGCTATGAAAAAAAAACACATCCAAAGCTCCTCTCCCTTCCCCCCCCCCCACCCCCTCCCCCCGGGGCCATCTCTGTTCCTGCGCAATCTCTCCCCACATCCACAGTGCGCCAGCCACCTTTGACTGGCAATGTAAACAAACATTTCATGGGCGTTGCCTCTCTCACGTACTCCCTCCCCCCCTTTCATTCCCCCCTCCCCCCCCCCTCACTCACTCCCTATCACAGACACAGGGGAGGGGGCGAGGAGTGGAGTAGGAGACTAAAGTCACTTGCCATTCGATGTTTCCCACGTTAGACGTGAGCAATGCTGCACAGAACACTACACACGATAAACTTATCAACGAGAGCTATCCCATGTCTATCTGTGGGCTTTCCCGCAGATTGGCCTGTTCCACACCATATCGTACCACATCACACTACATTTTAATAAAGTTCTTCTTTGTTCGATGTCCATTTTCTGAAAAAAAAACTGCGAGACAATTCAGTGTGTAAAAGAGATAACAAATCTAGGGGTATTCGCTATAATGTTGTATACGAGATTTCGCTGATTTTGAGGTTTTGTCATGAAAGTAATTTGTGCCATTCCAATCGGTTAACAACTTTTTCAGATATGTGTTTGTGACGTAATGTTTTATGTGTTTTAGCCATTTTGCCAAACAAACTTATTCAATCCTCATTTTCTCCATAAGGCAGAAAATGCACAATCTTACACTAATATGGCAAATACCTGACGAAAGGCATACTGTGACACTTGTTTTAATAAATTATACGTTGTGGCACGTACCAAGCTGTTTCACAGTTCTGAATTATTCTAAGGCCTTATTATAACAACTAAAGCCGCAAACGTTTAACGTCGAATTTCTCAGTTGTGCAAAAAAGTGGAGTTGGAACTAACAAGAACTCGGGTCGTGATCAGTCTGCACCCCATTTAAGGCAAGTAGATAACTGGGTCAAGGCTCATTTGCGTCCATTTTGTCACCAGATTGGAACTTTCATTTGACTCAATTAGAGAGAGAGAATTGTTTTAGTCTTACTAGTGCGCAATGTCCCGTTTAATTCCATAGTTCCCAAAACTGAGGAAAAACAGATTTGACTCTCTCTCACTCTCTCTCAATCTCTGTCTCTCTCTTTCTCTATCGCTATCTCTCACTCTCTTTCTGCCTCTCTGTCTCTGTCTCTCTTTTATTTATCTCTCTCTCTCTCTTTCACTCTCTCTCTCTCCATCCATCTACCTCTGTCTCCCTCCCTCTCCCTCAATCTGTCTCCCTCCCTCCCCTCTCTCTACCGCGGCCCCCTCTCTCTCCCTCCCTTTTTGCATCTCCCTCCCTCCCTCCCTCTCTATCTCTCTCCTTCCCTCTCTCTCCCTCCATCTACCTCCTTCCCTCTATCTCCCTCCCTCCCTCTCTACCTCCCTCCCTCTCTCTCTCCCCCCCCTCTCTACCTCCCTCCCTCTCTCTCTACCGCCCTTCCTCTCCCTCCCTCCCTCCCTCTCTATCTCTCTCCCTTCCCCTCTCTCTCTCCCCTTTTTCTCCCTCCCTCCCTCTCTATCTCCCTCCCTTCCTCTCTCTCTCTATCTCCCTCCCTCCCTCTCTCTCTCCCTCCCCCCCCACTCCCACCCTCCAGCAAAGAAACTGGATCTACAATGCTGGACTCTCATTATTATTTATAACAGTGTGATATTATTTTTTTGCCAACACAGTGACCTTGCATATGACGAAACCAAACTGAGCCTCTGTATGTGTAGAATGTTGAGGGGTGACGCCCACTTCAGTGAGAGAGGGGCGTTGTCACTCTGTAGGATTTGCACGTGCGACCCAGCGCCAGATCAGTGGGATTCTGGGAGATTGGCCAAGATAGACTTCAGCAACTTGCTGATGGGGGGTGGACGGGGGCTGGGGGCTCGGGGCTGGGGGCTGGGACGGTCGGCAAAAGACGAGTTATAAGATATGGGATGGAAAGAAAAACAAAAGAGTTGGAAGGAGTATGTGAAAAGAGACGATGTGCAAAATCACTGACCTTGAGATTTTTTGCCTTTTTTTCTTTAGAATTTTCTTTCTTCCTTTCTTGAGAACTTGTTTTTTCTATCATTCTTGAGAAATTTCTTTTTCTTTCTTTCGTTCTTTCTTGAAGACTATCATTCTGTCTTTCTTTCTTGAAAACTTTCTTTCGTTTGTTCTTTCTTCAGCTGGTTTTCTCTATCAATTCATCTGTCCATCTGTTTGACTTTTTTTGTATTATTCTGTCTTTCTTTTTACTTTTTTTGTATTTGATTCTCGTATTCCTTTTTCCTTTTTCTCTTGTTCCCTCATCTATTAACAGCTGAATCACCTCTGGGAATAATCCACTGACCATTCGCAAGGAAAATTAATGCTTTTTTTTTCTTTCCCACGCCCAGAACAATTGAAATGAAGAAGGTATGCATTCAAATTCTGGTAAACCGTTGAGTCCCCGTGAAGGGTGTGCCACTTTATCTTGGCTCCACAGAGAGTTAGGGTGGGGGGGGGGGAGGGGGAGGGAGGAGTGGAGGTTGTTGTACCAGACAAATGGACGAGTTTTTAGCGGGGACTGATTTCGAAATTTGTAAGCAGCAACGCTTGGCGGGGTGCGCGCATCTAAATTGTTGATAAGCTACGGGGTTATGGCTGGTGTAGAGGTATAGTGGATGGCCAGGAAGTGGCAGCTTCAGACAGAGAGAAATAAGGAACGAGGCAGAGAGTGAGAGAGAGCGAGTGAGAGAGAGAGAGAGAGAAGGAGTGACAGAGAGAGAGAGGAGGAGTTTGAGAGAGAGACGGAGTGAGAGAGAGAAAGAGAGAGGAGTGTGAGAGAGAGGAGGAGACAAGAAGAGAGAGAGAGAAATGGAGAGAGAGAATGAGCGATAGAACGAAAGAAAATGGAGAGAGAGACAAAGCGAGAGAGAGAGAGAGAGAGATAGAGTGTGATGGAGAATGAATGAGAGAGAAAAGCTGGGAAAATCAATGAAAGAGAGACAGGCAAAGAGAAAGAATGAGAGAGACAGAGAGAGAGAGAGTGAAGGATAGGGCTACACGCACACACACTCACATACACACACTCACATACACACACTTACATACACAAACCAGAGAATGCTAAGCAAACCGATAGACAAAACAAAGTAACACATTTCACCCAAATCACATAATTATCCGCCAATAAAAAGCTAAACTGGGTCAAAGTCATGATATCATAACATAATGTTACCAAAAACCAGGAAATAGGCCTGTGGGGGTCGTGGTTTACAAGAAACACGAAAACCACTGATTTATTCAAGTGGGCGTGGTCACATCAAATTGTTTGGGATGAAGTCACGGGGTGTGTAGACAAATAGATACTGGTATATCAGTGGCTTTCCAAACTGTCTGTTTACTGTGAGAGATATCGCTCTTTAGCAGTAGGGATGAAGTCTAGACTGGCATAAATTTAAGACTTTTTGTTAGGGGAACGTGGTTGTTTTTTTTACATGGTACATGAACACAATTAAGTTTTGTCTCTATTCGGCTTTGTAGTTACACTACGGTCCCCCAACAACTGCTTTTTTTTTTGTCCATACAGTTAAATAAAGAAAGATCAAACTAGGCCAAGGTGGGAGAAATACAAAGGAATGTGAAGACAGTTGAGGAGAGGTGATTGAGAGAATGAATAAGCAGAGATGGATGAGTAGAGAGGTTTGCTTACTATCGTTCATGAGTTTACAAATGGAAAGCAACATCCCAGCCAGAGTACTTATGTCAGTCCGACGTAGATTTGCATAGGATTATCATTGCTGTGGATTTCCTACATCAAACTGACGTCGACGCGACGTGGAATGACGCCGTTCTTACATGCAAACGTGACGTCAATTCTGCACAAAAGATTTCCGTTTCGAGTAATCAAAATTTGCCCACTCCTTCCTTTCCTCACTCCTTCATTCACTCATTTCGTCCCTACCTCTCTCTCCCACACTAACTCACTCATAGTCATACACTCCTACATTCCTTCCTCACTCTCTTTCAATATGAATGCCTCCGTATTCACTCCATCAACATACAGACTCATGCAGCTCTCTCTCTCTCTCTCTCTCTCTCTCACTCACCCTCTCATTCTCACTACCGCTTTCTCTCTCTCCCTCTCACTCTCACTGTGTTTCTCTCTCTCTCTCTCACTCTCTCTCTCTCCTCTCTCTCTCAATCTCTCTCTCTCTCTCCTCTCTCTCTCTCTCCCTCTCTCCCCCCCCCCCTCTCTCTCTCTCCCGCTCTCTCTCACCCACTCCCTGTATCTCTCTCTCTCTCTCTCTCACTCACCCCCTCTCTCTCTCTCCCTCTCACTGTGTTTCTCTCTCTCTCCCTCTCTTTATCTCTCTCTCTCTCACACACACACACACTCTCTCTCTCACTCCAACTTTCCGTGTCTCTGAATCTATACCCATAAAGCATCAGGCATCTCTCTCTCGCTTTCATTCAACACAGAAACAAGAACCAAAAAACATAAAAACAAGAAAAAGTGAGGTGTAAATGCCAAGAGCAGAGAACCTCCTAAACTAAAGACCTAAAACTCAAAGGTATGAGAACTGTAACAGGGTGATAGATTGGCAAGGTATAACTAGTAGTTATAATAATATTGTGCCTATAACTAGCGTGGGAAGATAGTTAACGGCGGGGAGACAGAGTCATTGTAGGCCAGAGGGGGAAAGTATGGGATGCAACTGAAGCGCTTTGACACCCGAAAAGGGGTAGTGTTTACTTGACCGCCGTACTTGTCGATCAGATCACCTGGGAATTGCTTGGGGGGTAGAGCTGTTTCAATAGTATTTGACGTGGAGCCGACGGGGGTGGCTATTAGGATAACTAATGCACACTCGGTGGGCGTCTTGGGACGCTACCTGACTGGGTATAAATCCCCGAACGCTCCTTCCAACTTCAGGCCGCTGAGAGCACTCACCAGCTTCGTGCCGAAGAGGAGACCACAACTGCAACTGTAACTTTGTACTAGTCTTGTGAGTGGGGAAGGTCAGGGAACCCGCAAACATCCTTTGTCAGAGCGTGGTATCTTTGGTATCTTGTCGGCATTTGGGCTGTTGCTGAGTGGTAAGTTAATTGTACGATGTATGTGTATTTTACTTAATGTTCATGATTGTAGAACCTAAATCTAGTGGGTTTACTTTGGTATAACTACTGCCTCTGAGAGAGTCACGGAAACGCCGTTATATATATGTTACGAAACCTTATAGGATGGGGTCCGTTAGAGAGAGCGTTATTCTTCGTGGGGAACGTGTAAATATCATTAAAACTGTATTGATCGTTTATTCTATTGCCTATATGGGAGCCTATGGAGTATGGGAGCTGCAGCCTGACTTATAACAGTGTCAGCGGTTAAAAGTGTTAATGATGAATATCCGTCATGGAGTAAGTATGGAAGTCATGCCTTCCAGCAGTAGATTAGGACTTTGCGATTGTTTTTCTACAGAGGAGGAAGAACAACACCTTCTTGGCTTCTCAACTTCTTGTACTTTGATTAACGACATCGTGGCTTCTTGGCTTCCCGACCTATTGGTACCTGCCGATACCTGTTGATCTAACTGCGCAGTCAAGCCAGGGTAGAGAGGAAGAACCAGTGCCCAGATAGCGCCATACACCCCTAAAGGAGAGGTTTCCTTATGCTGAATGTTCCCATGTGTTTTATAAAATGTGCTAGAGATTGAATATTACGAAGCCATTTAATTAGCATGTACTGATTTGCATCAACTTCATTCCATCGAAATTCACATGAAATTGTATGACCTATGTTCCTATTATTATTGAATGAATTAATAATTATTGTATATATGTAAGCAATACAGATATCGTTTGTTATAACTTATAGAAGAGAGATAGTCGATTATTTAGTGTGTTTGTGCCGTGCCCATCACGGCTGGTGTCAGAAGAAAGTTAGTGAGAGAAAGTGGAAACATCACAAGAACCCCCTGGCCTATCAGCCTGTGTTTACAAGACCAATTGGCCCAGTGATATACGAGTTTCACTGTCAAGTTTGACAGATAAGACGGTCTGTCACTCAACCTGCGTTTTTTTTTATCTTTCAGTTTGTATTATATGGAAACAAAGGAAGAATGTATTGGGGCGAAATTTTGTTTACTCAGGCTCTCTCTCTCTCTCTTTCTCCCTCTCTTTCTCTGTCTTCCTCCAGTCTCTCTCCCTATCTGTCCATCTGTCTGTCTCTGTTCTCTTTTCCTCTCTGTCACTGTCTGTCTGTCTCTTATTCTCTCTTGTCCTCTCTCTCTCTCTCTCTCTCTCTTGCTGCCTGCCTGCCTGTCTGTCTGTCCCTCTATCTCTCACTCACTCTCCTTTTCTCTCTCTCTTTTCTGTATGTGTATGTCTCTGTTTGATTGTCTATCTGCCCGTCTCTCTCTCTCTCGCTGTGTTTCTCTGCCTATCT
>OZ007584.1:30578451-30590951 GCA_963931925.1 Onchidella celtica
CTTTAACGTGCCCAACGTGCACAAGGGGGCCATCCGAATTTTTCGTTCTTATTCGAGAAGACTAGGTGCTCGATCATACCTACCATAGGATCAGTTACAGGAAATTCGCCCAACAACAGCCATTTTGATAAAAGGTTAGAATGAATCGAAACTGTGAAACAACTTGATAAGTGCCACAACGCATTTTAAACAATTGTCAAAGTCTGCATTTGTTATATCTCTTCTACATACTAAAGATCTCCAGGTTTTTTTCAGGAAATGGAGATAGAACAAACACGAACTAAGGTCGTGACATGTCCGAGAAGTCGCACAGCTTGGAGAAAAAGATTCCATGACGTCCTGCGGATATTTGAATGAAAGTAACAGCTTGGACGCAGCAGGAAAGCTGTCTTTTCGGATGAAAGGAAAATCTAATTCAGTGGCTCTCAGCTCAGTCTCTTTCGGGCAGGTGACCCCTTTGGTTCCAAATTTTCTGTCGTCGCCCCCCAACTTGTCTTCCCCGCCCCCACCCCTCTTCCTCAATCCCTACTCATAC
This sequence comes from Onchidella celtica, assembly GCA_963931925.1. NCBI lineage: Eukaryota > Metazoa > Mollusca > Gastropoda > Systellommatophora > Onchidiidae > Onchidella > Onchidella celtica. The sequence continues at coordinate 30,578,987 of OZ007584.1, forward strand.
CCAACAGATACATTTCACAAGAAGACAGACTTCACACAAATTATTATGTTAATTTTTGTTAACATTGATTGTCGCGCTTGTTGATTATTTAGTATATAAAAAAACAACAACAAACAAATCAAAGCGTGTTGTTGAACCAGTCAGTGGCTGATATACATTTGCCCCCCCCCCCCCAATCGCCCCCTTCATCTTTTTTGCCTCCGTCGACATTTTCTTCGTTTTGGTCCCCGGCGTCACTTTTCATTGCGTTCTCCCCCAGTCGCCATTTTCTTCATTTTGGCCCCCGGCGTCCCTTTTCATTGCGTTCTCCCCCAGTCGCCATTTTCTTCATTTTGGCCCCCGGCGTCCCTTTTCATTGCGTTCTCCCCCGTCGCCATTTTCTTCGTTTTGGCCCCCGGCGTCCCTTTTCATTGCGTTCTCCCCCGTCGCCATTTTCTTCATTTTGGCCCCCGGCGTCCCTTTTCATTGCGTTCTCCCCCGTCGCCATTTTCTTCATTTTGGCCCCCGGCGTCCCTTTTCATTGCGTTCTCCCCCGTCGCCATTTTCTTCGTTTTGGCCCCCGGCGTCCCTTTTCATTGCGTTCTCCCCCGTCGCCATTTTCTTCATTTTGGCCCCCAGCGTCCCTTTTCATTGCGTTCTCCCCCGTCGCCATTTTCTTCGTTTTTGCCTTATTGGAAATGAAAATTGCTCCATGGGGGGACTTTACGGCCCTAGTTGAGAACCACTGTGCTAATTAAAGGAGAAAGAAAAGGTAAAAACGTCACTCCGTTGGAGTTAATCAAAGATGTTTTCTGGTGACCTTTCTTCAGAAATATTTAATGTATTAATGTAAACACTGGACTGATGGGTAGAGAGAGGGTTTGTAAGCAGAGGTGTTGGCTGGGTTGTAACACAGTGACCCACAGACAGATATAAAAAGTGGAGACAGACAGAGAGGAAGACAAAGAAAGAAAGAAAAAAGAGAGAGCGACAGAGGGAAAAAGAGAGAAAGAGAGAAGGAGGGAGAGAGAAAGAGAGAAAAAGGGAGGAAAGAGAGAGAGAGGGAGGGAGAGAAGGAGAGGGGGAGGGAGAGAAAAGTTGAGAGAGAGAGAGAGAGAGAGAGAGAAAGAAAGTGTGAGCGAGAGGGAAAGTGTGTGGGTGCATGTGATGTGTATGTGTGTGTGTGTGTGAGAGAGAGAGAGAGAGAGAGAGAGAGAGAGAGAGAGAGAGAGAGAGAAAGCGAGAGCGAGAAAGAGAAAATCTGATAGAAAACCAAATGGATGGGTTTTGGTGGGCAAGTGGACGGACAGACAAACAGACGTAAAAAACCGTAAAAGATGGAAAGCGAAAAGAGAATTATGACAGCCCGACAGACTGACAGCAAAATCTGAGACAAAATGACATTAACCCTATCAGAACGGCCAAAACAAAAGAGAACAAAGCCGGCTGACTGCACGCCACAGAACGCACTAATGTAATCATCAACGCATAATCATCAAAGGTCCACAAATCCAATTTGGCAAGGAATTCGGCCCATTCCGAATTCGATTCCGATCATTTATACCAAATCCATTCTCTGGCCTAGACGAATGGGCGATTGCCGTTGTGTTGGGGATCGGTCATTTGATTATAGTTTAATGATTTTTTTTGGGGGTGAGATTTTGATTCAGTTCTAATTTTTCTTTTGCAACTCCCCCCCCCCCCCACACACACACACACACTTTTTATCCGAAATGTCATTTTTTTGGTGTCCTCTTTCCTGTTCCTTCTCTTATTTCTTCTGCCTTTCGATCTCCCTCTCTCTCTCTCTCTCTCTCTCTCTCTCTCTCTCTCTCTCTCTCTCTCTCTCTCTCTTTCTCTCTCACGCTCTCTTTTGGGTGTTGTCTTTTCTCTTTTCCCCCCATCTATATTATCTTTTCCCTTCTTTCTTTCTGTTTCTCTCTCTCTCTCTCTCTCTCTCTCTCTCTCTCTCTCTCTCTCTCTCTCTCTCTCTCTCTCTCTCTCTCTCTCTCCTCGGACTTTCGTTCTTTCTCTCTCTCTGTTTTTTTTCCTATTATTCTTTCTTTCTTTCATTCTTTCGTCAACTCTTTCTTTCTTTCTCTCTCTCTTTCTTCTTTCATTCTTCTTTCTCTCTTCCATTCTTTCTTTGCTCCCCTCCCCCTCCTCTTTTTCTTTCTATCTCGTTCTCTTCCTTTCTCTTCCACTTTCGGCTTTCCACAATAACAACAAGAAAAATACTTAACACATTTTGTCATGTAATAACCAAATCAAGCAACGCAGGGAACTAAACAACGCAGTTATTTAGTTCTAAATGTCATCCACCAATGGGGCAGAAATCCAAGAAAGGGTTAGAAAACCTACACGCAGTAAAAATATTCCCAAAAAGGTTGAAAAAAAATACGCGTGCTGGGAATATTCCTAAAAGGTTTAAATTCTAATTCTGCGCTGACATTCTCCGGTCCGCCTACACCAGCCGGGTAGGGAAATAGAAAGTCAGCTGTGTTTATTTCATATTTTTTGCTGATCGCGAAAAGGGCAGAAAGTTTAAAGTCTTCGTCTCTGTAATTTCTTGAGGCGTTTTGTGATATTTTGACTGGGGATGTTTTAATTATTTCCTGTTTGTTGTTGTAGATTGATGGATGGATAGAGAGAGGGAGAGAAAGAGAGAGACAGAGAGAAAGCGAGAGAGAATGTGGGGGAGGGAGAAAAAGAGAGAGAGAGAGAGAGAGGGTGGGAGAGGGAGAAAGAGAGAGAAAGTGGGAGGGAGATAGAAAGACAGAAAGAGAGAGAAAGAAAGGGGGAAGGAAAGAGAGAGAGAGGCAGGGAAAGAGAGAGAGAGAGAGAGGGAGGGTGGGGGAGGGAGAAAGAGAGAGGGAGAGAGAAAGAGAAAGAGAAAGAGAAAAAGAGGGAGGAAGGGAAAGAGAGAGAACGAGAGAAAGAGAGAGAGAGAAAGAGACAGAGACAGAGAGAAGAAAGAGAGAGAATTGTCACAATTTCATTGCGAAGCAATTCAGGCCCACCATCTGGAGACAGCCGCTTTATAAATGCATTCCACAGTCGTCATTATAATATTGAGTGAAACCAGGAACTAACAGTCGTAATAACACACCAGGGCAGACTTTTTTCTTAATGTGAAAACAAAATAGAATAATTTATGATATTTTATACCCGGCAGAATGCTCTAGTAAAATAAAAAAAAAATAAAAAAGTAAAACACATGCCCTGCAGAAAAGTATGTTATTTCCATTTTCCAGCAATCTATAATGTCTCTTGTTAAGGGGCCGTAGTATTTGACACGTCAAGGTTCTATTCCCCACTTTTTGGCCGAACTGAGTTACACGCTACACACTGTTTCTGCGGTCCTTGTCCATTGTGTATCAAAGTATCAAGCGGATTCGGTGTGTAATTTGTAAGTATTACTAAAAATAAAATAAAAGTGTGTAATCAAAAGCTTTGAGCACATCCTAGACACAGAGTACCGAGACGGACCATTCCTTCTTTCACCATAAGTCCACAACTTGTGCGCGTATAAACACGGTGGGTAATACTCTCAGAGCTCTGTGGTACTAGTCTTTTTCGTTCAATTATGAAGGGGTGTGGTGCGAATTGTTGCATTGTTGACATGGATAATACGCGCGCAAGTCGACAGACGGAATTTGGGCGAATTAAACCGTCTCGATAGTCTGTGTCTCGGAGCACATGAAACCTCAATCATCAATTTCTCAAAAGTTGATGGAAGGGAGTTAGAACCTTGTCATTCTAAACGGACCAAACGATGAAAGTTGAAGACAACTCGGTATTTAATTTTTCCCTATTTGTATTTGTATTTGTATACTTCTTTAATTCCATTTGGAAAATTTGCCAGTTACACTGGAGCAGGCACGTCGTCGCCACAGTGCAGCGTCGGTCGGAGATGAGGGGGAGTGGGAGGGAGTGGATGAATTTTATTTGATCTTTGCCGGGGCAGCGGCCTGTTCGGCCTGCTCTTTTCGATTTCCGACTGCCAAGGTATCTTTAACCTGCGCAACGTGCACACGGGCCCTCCCAAATTTTTCGTTTTTATCCGAGAAGACTAGGTACTCGATCCTACTCCCCAATGGAATCAGGGACACGAAAATATGAGAAAAATCCCAAACTTCCAACATGCCTGCACCGGCCGGGTTTTGAACCCGGGACCCTTGGCATGAGAGGCGAGCACCTTGCCTCTAGACCACCTTGTCTATTCTGCTGTGTAATTAAAGCACAGTGCCCTGACGACAAGCTACCTACAAACCTCTTTACAAAATGGCATTGGTCTACACACTGGGCAGGTCTCAAAACCGCAACTTCCTGTTTCGTTTCCGTTTTTATTATTTTTCAACATTTTTTACCTCCCGTTATCACCATCTCCCCATTCTCTCACACATCTGATCTCCCCATATCCCATCAACGCCGCCATTCCCACTCTACAGAACCCCATCTCTGTTTTTCACTCTACCACACACCCCCATTATCGTGTTTTCACAGGCAGCTCGCCTATGTTTTGCCTTTTCACACTTCGCTTCGGCTCAATCGACGAGTCCATCTTTTATACTACACCCTTTTTTTTTCGGGAAGGTTTGTTTCGTTTCTTTTCGTCTCTGACGGCTTCGGCGCAGGGTAAATACAAAAGCTTAATTCTCTTCATTCTATTCCCGGCCCTGCCCGACGGGTTCTCGCGGCTGCGAGACAAAACCTACAATGGGTGCTATTGTGTGCGCAAACTCACTCAGAACACTTTTTGCGCACGGAAAGCGGACCAAGGTTTGAGTAGGAAAAGAGGTTTCTGTAAATAAACACTGCATTTTGGTGTGATACTGGATACGGGTGTGCGTAATTCTGCCGTAACTAAGGCAGAAAACAGAGCACTCGTTTGTTGTGTTATGTAACTGGGTAGCCAAAAAGAGTGACGGACAGACAGACAGGCCGACAGACAAGCAAGCACACAGGCAGGCAGAAAGACATAAATACAGACAGACAAACAGACAGTAGACAGATAGGCAGGCAGGCAGGCACACAGACAGACAGACAGGCAGGCAGACAGGCAAACAGACAGGCAGACAGACAGACAGACAGGCAGACAGACAGACAGACAGACAGACAGACAGACAGACAGACAGACAGACAGACAGACAGACAGACAGATAGATAGATAGATAGATAGATAGATAGATAGATAGATAAATAGGTAGATAGATAGATAGCTGCCTAGACAGATGATACAAAATAAAATATATCCAAGCACTACACAGCATATTATTTATTATTTTCACCACTACATTATCAAAACAAGGCCTGTCACAGAAATGTTCTTATGGTGTTCCATAACAACCATTATTGTCAGACCGCCAATAACTACAATCTTCACACAATATAACAGCTGCCAAGCTTGAAAAAAAAGTCCTACTGGCAATGCAACCAGACTACATAACTATTATTATTATTTTCATGCTATGAACATGTTCAAAGTATGAGAAGCCATAAGACCACGTTTCATCAAATTATCACTATACTTTTAAATCATTTGCTGTCTTCTTGACCAATTCTTTACATAAACTTAAAGAACATACGATCAGTATAAGTATAGTACTGGGACAACACACGTTCTTGTTTTCATTGGTTGGTTCTCGCTTACGCCACCCAAAATTGTGACGCTTTGCACGACCTCCCCGTTCCTCAAATTTCATGTGGCCGTTTTTGTTTTTGTTTGGCACCTTGTCCGAGGATGCCGACTCGGATAGATTTGTTCTTGGCACAGCGGCCGAGCATGCGCATTCTGTAGAGAACGAAACATAGACGGCCTTGGAACTTCGGACAAAAATCGGAATAATTTTTCAGAATCTCGTAGGAAGACAAGTTCTGTGGCGACGAATGAAAGAACCAAATAAAAAGTGTCAGTTTTATAATTCTATGACGTCTTTTTCTTTGTTAAACTTTTGGGGGGGGGGGGGGGAACCCTCCTCAAAGTTCTGATCATTGCCTGGGATCCCCTCTCAGAACGCCTCCTCCCCCCCCCTCCTCTCCCCCCCCCCCAAAAAAAAACGAAAAAAAACCCCAAACTCTACTACCTCCTTCCCCTCCCACCGCCCCAAAGCAAACGAAGAAAGCATCACAACCCCTCCCTACCCCGGGACCTGTAGAATTGTCTAGAACTGCTAGAAAACAGCACAACATCAAAATAATAAATCATTGTCAGATAACTGGACCTTTCATCAGAAACGTGACTTTTGGCAGCGAATGGGTTAACGTCTTTCCCTTTATCACACTCCTCCTGACCGCGTATCAAAACGCCACAAAGTCCGATACGGACTTGAAAGCTTCACTTGGGTGACAAGATGAATAAAGCGTTAAACCTTATTCATGCCTATCTCAATTTTTCCTGGATTTTTTATCAAAAGCCACCAGAACAAGAACCTCGTAGAAAACTTCATTTCAAATTGCCAGTTTGTCAAATACAGAGTCAAACCTCGTGCTTATCTCACCCTCTCCCACCACTTTGTATCAAAGGCCAACGGAAATAGAAGAAAACTTCATTGCAAAGTGCGATTTGGGGGGAAATAACGGGTTAAACATTTATGCTTATCTCACTTTTCCCGACTACGTACCAAAAAAAGAAGTAAATAGAGATATGAGCTTCTGATAAAACGATTGGCGGCAGCGGGAGGTTATTTTCTCTAACCAGTTTGTCGCTCGAGGTTATTTTCTCTAACCAGTTTGTCGCTCGAGGTCCTGAAATAAAGCCATTGTTTATTGAAATGCGATCAGCGATAAGACGGCTGGGTTCCGAATAATGAAGAAATGGTCTGTTATTTTCTGTTGCACGAAGCGTTTCCCTGATTGCCCTGGGAAACGGAAATATCGTAAAAGGGCTTAAGTGACAGAAACCGACGTTGTTACTTTTTCCCCTCTATCATTCGTCGTAAAGAATAATGGCAATTGCCCTGAGCGTTGTAATCGGTTTCCCCGCAGATTCACAGATTCGTAAAACACAAGGGGTCTAAGTTGTGTTCAGTTAATGGAGTCAAATTGTCGAACATTTCTTCGTTTCAACTCAGTGTCGTTTTGTGTATTTATTAGAATGTCCTTGGTTTATTGATCTATTTCATAGAAGTTTACATTCCTTTTCAATGCATTGGGACTATATGTCTATATCACAGATGAGGCAATGGGCTCCAAAATGGTTCTGATGAGCGATTATCTTAAAAAACATGGTAAGACAGACAGACAGACAGACTGATAGATAGATAGATAGATAGATAGATAGATAGATAGATAGATAGATAGATAGATAGATAGATAGATAGATAGATAGATAGATAGATAGATAGATAGATGGATGGATGGATGGATGGATGGATGGATGGATGGATGGATGGATGGATGGATGGAGGGAGGGAGGGAGGGAAGGCGGGCGTTCGGGCGGGCGGACAGACGGACGGACGGACGGACGGACGGACAGACAGACACACAGACAGACAGACAGACAGACAGACAGACAGACAGACAGACAGACAGATAGATAGATAGATAGGTAGATAGATAGACAGATAGATATTCACAGCAGGATTCGAATGTGTGCCCTCTAACCCTCTGGCCAAGCTCTCTTACCCCTGGGCCACCGAGCTGGTATTTGCGTTCTGATACCATTTTTCATTTTATACAGCACAATGACTTTAAATGAAAACTTTCGCGGTCGAAGACCACCCAAGTCTCACTTTCCACCTCTTCAAACTGTTTTCCCACGTTTATCAGTTTCTGATCTTATCATTTATAATTAAAAACATTCACTAATTAATTTTGTTAATTTTTTTCTTTTAATTCGCGTTTTTAGGAATTTTATAGGCATAAATTGAAAAAATGAACTAAAAATGCAAATCAGATAAACTAGCGCTTAATCAAGATACTCTCGTCCCAGATCTCAATGTGGTAATGTTTTTAATATCTTTCATAGCTCACACCAGTAGAATTATGAAATATGTGACCTGGTTTCTCAAAGCCGTGATTAAGTCGCCGGTGCCAACTCAGAGGGCTCAAGAACGGCCGACAGAGTAGAGTTCAGTTGACAGTTGTAGGATACAGAAGACTTCATGTAGGTCCCATACCTAGGGTAGCAGTAGCAGCAAGCTGTTCCCATTTGGGAAATTTGCCTTAATGTCATTGCAGCCCAGTTACAACTGGAACAGACACGTCGTCGCCACAGTGCAGCGCCGGTCGGCGGATGTTTTTTTTTGGGGGGGGGGGGATGATAGGGATTAGTTGGTGTTTTTCGTTTTTTAAAATGTTGCCCCGGGCAGCTTTCTTGTTAAGCCTGTTCTTATCGGCTTCCAATTTCCATGGTATATTTAACGTGAGCAACGTCCACACGGGCCCTCCGAGTTTTTCGTCCTTATCCGAGATGACTATGCGCTCGATCCTACATACCATAGGATCAGGGACAGGAAAATATGAGAAAAATCCCACATTTCCTACATGCATGCATGCATCGATCGGGAATCGAACTCGGTAACTTCGGCAGTCGAGGCGAGCACCTTGTCTCTAGGCTGTTACCATGTAATAGCATAGCGGGATAACTATGTAGCCATCAGTACCCATCTGAGCTGCGTCCCACATCGTCATCAAAGCCTGAGAACCACTGTCCAGTTTCACAAATCAATGGTTTATCACGAACGAAATCATGATGGGGATTTTAGATCCCTTGTGCCCTGTGGCTTTCTTCATTTTTCCATTCACCCAAACAGCCTGAGGCTTATGCTGTCAGATGCATAACTGATTTAACACGATCTGTTGTTGCAAGTTCCTTTGTGTTGGTATTTAAGGCGGTGGCTATGAACTTGTCACGAGATAAAATCTACAACGGGTTAACATGCAAAAAGTTGATTCTGACGAGGACGTGCAAAATCTGCATTTTTCATCACTCAGTTTGTATTAAACAAACACCAAAATAGCCACATGCAGAGAGAGAGAGAGAGAAAGAGGAGAGAGAGACAGAGAGAGAAGAGAGAGGGAGACACATAGCAACAGAGAACGAGAGAGAAAGAGAGACAAACAGAGAGAGAGGCAGCGGGAGAAAGAGATATGTGAATGAGAGAAGAGAGATAGAGAGAGAGAGAGAGAGAGAGAGAGAGAGAATTAGTGAGACAGAGAAAGAGAGAGACAATGAGTGAGAGAAAGAGAAAGAAAAACAGAGAGAGAGAATTAGTGAGACAGAGAGAAAGAGGGAGAGAGAAAGAGAGAGAGAGAGAAAGAGAGAGAGAGAGAGAGAGAGAGAGAGAGAGAGAGAGAGAGGAGGGAGCGAGAGAATAAAGCTGCCAAGTTGCCACTGGACTTGGTACAAAATAATTTATTGAAACGAAAAACCTTTACTCAGCAAAGCGTTAGTAATATTATGATAACAATAACAATAATAATAATAGTATAATAGGAAAGCTGGATTGAATACACGGTATTTGGAACCTGCCATTGAACCCCAGCTCGCCTAGGGGTGAGAGATGGGGGGGGGGGGACAGAAGAGGAAAGAGGCATATTGCAGGTTCATTTCCTGGAAAGCTAATTAAGTTCGCCGAAGGGCAAACACCAAATTGGTAATCAGAAATATCTGCTGAACTGAACTGAATATGGTCAGTGTTAAGCAAGTCTTAGTAGCAGATATCCCTCCTTTGATATCCCCTTTTCCTCTCCTGATCCCCTTTCACCCATTCATGATGATGAGGCGCTTCAGAATGCTGGCCACCCACAAAGTACGTATGGCCGATTTTGGCAATTTTATGTACGCTTCTTGTTCTATCCCCATTTTCTGAAAAACTGGAGATCTTTTAGTATATAGAAGAGCTATAACAAATACATACTTTGACACTTGTTTAAAATGCCTTGTGGCACTTATCAAGCTGTTTCACAGTTCCGATTTATTCTAACTTCTTATCATAATAACTAAAGCTGCAAACGTTTAATGTCGAATTTCTCAGTTGTGCAAAATGTGGAGTTGGAACAAACAAAAACTGAGGTCGTGATTTGACTCGCCCAGTTGATTCTTGGGCCTATTAGTAACAAAGACGTCTTCTAGCGTGTGTATAAATAGATGTTGTAATTAAGGGGATTGCCAAATCGAGGTTCGCCAGCCACATGCGGCTCTTTGGCCTCCAATGCGGGTCCTGGAAATATGTTGGCTGAGTCCTTTTTTCATCACAACAGTTTTAAAAACTGCACGCATGAGTAAATATTTTTGCATTTTTGGGTAGTTGGACTTTCTAATAGTTATATCTTAACTAGCTGAGGTCCCCGGCCCTGCCCGGGATAAATCGGTTTGAATAATATTAGTTTCAGTTCTGGGTGGTTATTATGGACCTGCTTCATCTTGCCTGTTCCTATATGTTTATTTTAATTTTGTTTGTTTGTTTTTAAATAAGTCTTACTGCTCTGCCTTTTTGAGTTGACACCCTGCGCATTACGTACAATAGCATGATTTGCGCACGTGTTAGTGTGTTTGATAGTGAACACATCGCATGAAGTGATAACGAACCATGACTCGAAATAGATCTAAATGATGGCGAAACATTGAAAAATGAAACGTGGAAGCCTGAACATTTCATAATATCTAAAATAATCCATGTTAATTTGGCATTGATAATATGCTGTTGTGCAAAGTTTGAAGCCTGAGTGTGACGCTGTTCCTGAGCCTTAGGTAACCAAAATTTCGAGTTACCAAAATATATATATATAGATATTAACTTTATGTAACAAAATGTGTATGTAACAATGAAAACGTATGTGTAAATTCTGTTCATACCTTGTGTCTCTCGAACATCTGAGATTTATCATAAAAATGTGGCTGTTACATTTAGCAAGTTTGGCCATCCTTGCAATACATCCTTTCGTTTCTGTAGGTTCATGTTTTGGTACAAGTAGGACGTTAAAAAGATAGAGAACTCTCGCCTACAATAAATCAAGAATTTCGCTGCATGAGTTATCGTAACCACATCGTAAACGTCAAAACTGATAAACACACAGAACCCTTTCTTTATCACCAGTATCCAACCTTTTTTTCTTCTCCTTTCTTCTTCCCCCCCCCCCCCCCTGTTTCTTTGAAGCCGCCAGAGTTGCTTTTCTTGATGGGATTATCAGACTTGCTTTTGACGTACTGGGGGCTAGCGTAGTTCCCAGCCCAGTGCACTAATATCGCATGCCTTAACTCATTCAGTGCCAAACATCTGTATAGAGGATACTGGGTTGTCATTGGCTCTCCCGATCGTCGATAAATAATAAGACAATATCATTGTTTCATTGCTGAAGTTCTGTTAGTCAAACTTTTGTAGTTTCTCTTGGGTTGACGTTTTTGTTTTCGGAGGGTCTCGGGCCTTGGCATTTGCACCTCTCTTTTTCTTGTTTTTTTTGTTTGTTTTGCGTTTGTTGTTGTTGATGATGTGTTTTGTATTAATTGTATTTTGTATAGTTATTTGGTCCCATTGGAGGAAGGGTGTGGTAGGGATTAGTTGTGCAGAATTTTGCCCGGGGCAGTAGCCTTGCTCAGCCTGCTCTTCTCGACTTCCAATTACCAAGATATCATTAACGTGCGCAACGTTCACATGGGCCCTTCGAGTTTCTTGACCCTTATGCGAGAAGACTAGGTACTCGATCCTACCTACCATAGCATCAGGGACAGGAATCTCCCCCCCCCCCCCACACCAAAAAAGTAAATTAAAAAATTCCAACATGCCTGCACCAACGGGGGATTTGAACCCGGTACCTTCGGCATGAGAGGCGAGCACCTTGCCCTCTAGACCAACGTTTCCCTGCATGACCCAGTGAGACCAGACATTACACATTTATAACTGTCAATTGACTGTGGGGTTTCCCAGTGCTAATGTCAGAGCAACCCGTTAACTCAACATTTGTTTTATTTTTTTTCAATTTGTAAACTTTATCATACCCGAACACCCGTCAGAATTCACATATCTCAACCCGCCATCTTCTT
>OZ007584.1:30595951-30673451 GCA_963931925.1 Onchidella celtica
TCTCTGCAGTAAACAATATCCGTTTGTGCATTTCTACGGGGCGTAAGAGCTTACAAACGGCTCTAAATTGTTTCAATCAGCCCAAAAATATGAACAAACAGATATGCACACTATCTTTGGAGAAGAAGGTTTCTTTCAATTCTTCAATTTCTTGTTTACCGCAGCTACCTAGTTTCGGGATTTAGCGGAAGTGAACCCCCTCTATACATCTATACTTTCTGGTATTATGATAAGGAATTAGAATAAATCGGAACTTTGAAACAACTTAGCAAGTGCCACAACGCATTTTAAACAAGTGTCAAAGTGTGCATTCGTTACAGCTCTTCTTTATACTAAAAGATCTCCAGTTTTTTGGTTTTTTTTTTTTCAGAAAATGGGGATAGAACAACCAAGAACTAAGGTCCGCCATATATTGATCACTAATCGATTTGACCAGACAGGTCACTTTTTCACTTCAGTCGTGTTGTAAAAAGAAACAAAATTATACGTAAGCAGACGATGGTTCGAGACAGAATTCAGAGCATTTTGCCAAAACTGGGTAAGTAAAATTTGCGTCAGTTATGGCTCCTTTCAGATAGTCATTCAAAATTAGTGTCAAGACCTGTTTGCACTGGTAGGTTTTAGGAATAGAAAAAAGGAATGGGGGACTGTGTGGGAAGAACTCTCCTGGCTTTCCCTCATTTGTTTTCCGATTTCCCCTTCGAAACGCAGTAAAGTTTGTTTACACTGGTCCGTTTTCTGAATGAGAAGCGATGCGCATCGCTTTGTTTTGGTCATGTTTCGAAGGGCGAAATCGGAAAACGAAAGACGGAAAGCCAAGAGAGTTCTTCCCACACAGTCCCTCATTCCTTTTTTCTATTCCTAAAAAATACCAGTGTAAACAGGCCTTAAGCCGCGATGTCGGTGGTCAGTAAACACTTGCTATGTCCCGTCTTTATCCTGGAATAGAGAAAAAAAAAGCTCGTCCCTTTTCATATTTCCTTTTCTTAGAAATTCGCTGGTTTGCAATGCTCGAGTGTGAACAACGCGCAATGCTCGCTAATCCCGTTTAATTAACAGCATGGCTGACGAACCGGAAAGGAGAGTTGCGGCTCTTGTATTCATCTGATTAACAAAGGTGCATGAGTGAGTGCTCCTGTCATGTCCGGGGGGGGGGGGGGGGAGATTTGGGAGTTTGGAGGCGGAGGCAGAATTGACATAATGTAATATTTTTCTTTGTTCCCTTTTTGGCTCAGTAAATTTTCAGATGGAACCTTAGAAATAGGGATACATTTTAGTCAATTTTGCTTGGGCAGCGGCCTGTTCGGCCTGCTCTTTTCGATTTCCAACTGCCGAGGCATCTTTTACGTGCGCAACGTGCACACGGGGCCTCCGAATTTTTCGTCCTTATCCAAGAAGACTAGGCGCTTGATTCTACCCCCCATAGGATCAGGGACAGGAAAATATGAGAAAATTCCCAAAATTCCAACATGCCTGCACCGGCCGGGATTTGAACCCGGTACCTTCAGCATGAGAAGCGAGCACGTTGCCTCTAGACCACCGTGTCCCCACAATATTTTTCACTATTTGAATGGTTTTTGCCGTTTCCGTTTCCGTACAAATGGAAACCCAGCTTTAGACACCTTACAAAAACTAAGCCTTTAAATATTCACTTTGAAGATTTGTCCGTCCATTTGTGATATCTTTGTCCGGTTATAGTGGGATCCTCTTGCTTTCAGAATGCTGAGTTCTGATTTCTTAGATCTTAGTGCGTCTCCAAACTCACACGCAGCTCCCGAAGTTTGTCTCATGCGGTGTTTACAATTCGTCTTACAGCCTCCATTTATTGTTTTCTTTCTTTCTTTTTCTCCTTCTCTCTCTTTTTCTTTTCCGTTTTTTTTTTAATCACCCTCGTGGCCCTAAATCCCCGCCCGTCACTTGTGGACACTCGTTTATACAAAAAAAATCGTGCGAATAGGCCCGGAGCGCCAGCGGGTGCCAAATCCCCTGCTATACACACGGGATTTGTGAGAGCAGTTGGGAAAATAGTCTGAGCCAACACTTAACTACACGCGCACGAACGCACGCGACCAAAAAACCCCTGAATGGACCTGTAATATTATCCGTAGGGGCTGGAGTTAGGGGCCCTATTTACAAAGTCCAACACAGAAAAAATTGAATTGTGCTCACTGCTTATTTTATAACTTGCGGTGTAGCTCTTATCAGTGTATTGTCACGAAGATTTCTTCAAAAAGTGAAATTAATAAACGAATATTTTTACCAAATTTTGCCTGTCTTGCATTAGAAGAGTCTGATCCGAGACACAGGATGCTGAGACGAATAAACTCGTCATTTTCCGTCCGTAAATTTGTGCGCGTACCATCGATGTCAACAACGGAACATTTCGCACCACACCTTTTCATAACTGAACAAAACAAATAAATTTATACGCGCGCAATTTGTGGACATATACTGAGAGAAAGAATGGCTCGTCTCGGCATTCTGTGTCTCCGGTCTGATTTTGCGTTTAAGTTCAAGTCTGAGTTAAAATCAACACAAAACAGACTTGACGAAGTGCGCTAATTCTAAATCTTGCATTATCTCCAAAATCAGCCATGCACGCACAATCAAATTTGGCCACTCGGCCAAAACAGTCGCTCCATATTAACCCTGATAGAATGATTTTAAAAAATAATGATAATAATGATAATAATACTGAAAATAATAACATCCCAAGAAAAGGGGAGTAAGTACAAATACGAGAGTGTAATGTTCTGTAGAGTTACCTGGAAATGGCCCAGATTTTGAAAACAATATTTTCTTTCTCTTTGTTATAGAGAGGCAGGCATAAATTTCACCTGCAGACACGTCTTTACTCCGTGGACGCCTGTCCATATCCCACTTATCTGTCTAGTTCTTCCGTCCATCCATCATCATTTTTTCCCCCCTAACTGTCAGTTGGTCCATCTATGCGTCTACGTGCAAAAATGTCCGTGCGTACCCAACTAGGATTCATTAAAGATGCCAACATATGCTTTTTATTGCTTTTCATTCAGGTGCGTCTGTCTCAAATAACCCAAAGTAAACGGTATAAATAATGGGAAAGCGCGCAAAAATTTCAGACGAGGCTAGTTAAATTCATTGTATAGTCCTGGATTTTTGGCCTCTTTTTGTCTTTTCTTTTCCTTTCAAGCCACTGGCATACAGAGAAGGCTTTGCTGCTGGCTAAACAAAAGATCATTATCCGACATGCCAGAAAGGATTTCACGTGTTATTCATTTTGGCTGATGTTTTGCGTTTGGCTTCCCCTTTGGGTGGGGCTAAAATGTCGGTTTCAATGGGCAGATAACACATTGTCTTTAATTGCAGAATTTGAGAGTTATTCCTGTACCTTCGCGTCTTGCCAATTTCCGGTGTCTGGTGAGGCCAAAATAAAACCCAAAACTGTTTTGTTTGGTTTCTTTTTGACAGCTTAAACTGCTGGAAACAATCAGGGCAATTTGGATCCAGGAACAGTAAAAATTCAACAGGCTAATTCCTTTGTTTGTTTTCGGACGTTTTCTGAGATCTTTGTCGAGGGCAAAATTTACAGAATATTAAACTTTAAAAAATACACAAAAAACCAAAAACCAAAAACCACAAAAAACCACAAAAAAACTGTTTAAAGTCAACAATATCCATGTGTAGATTGGAGTCAGTTTTCTTTGTTCTCGAAAACGGCTGGGGGGGGGGGGGTGGTGGGCTGGCTCAAATTTTGAAAAAAGTTTTATTACGAAGATAGGTGCGTTTCACCTGTTCTTTTTCAACACGATAAGAATGCACCTTTTGCCTTCAACAAAATCGTTCGTGAAATTTACGCTTCGAATCTGTTTGAACCAACATCTGGCCCCTACGGAAAAGCATAGAAAGAACCTGTAGCTTATTTCCAAGGGGCATCACGTTTTAAATTACGGAGTGATATAATGTCGCCCTTCAGAAAGTCGGTATCCGATACTACCTTCAGCTTGAAATGTTGAAACTCGAAGGTTCCAAAAAAAAAAAAAAAATCACATTAGTCAAACTTACATTAAGAAACCATAGCACTAAACTTGCTTTTAAAAAAATAAAATTGGACTTACTATACTTTGTGACCCATCTGATCAAATCGGTAATTTTTAATTATTTTTTTTTTAAAATCCCGCTCCTTTTCGATGGCGCCGCCGTGTTGGTTAGTACTTTGCTGTTATCTGATAATCCTTAATAAGTGATATTGAAATAACTGACTCTGCCTTTCTGTACGGGGGTTATCTTTTAGTTAATAATAATAATAATGTATAGCATTTATATAGCGCATATCCATTTAAAATGCTCTATGCGCTTTACAGAAACAACATGTCAACCACAGAGCAGAATGGAGCGCCTGCGAAGCGCTCAACACACTGCACTGCTTCTTTCTCTCTCCCTGTCTCACTCACTCTCTCTCTCTCTCTCTCTCTCTGCCTCTCTCTATCTCAGAGCAAATGTTTTGGTTATTGTTAATGCATTAATATTTCATCACGTTCTTTTTGACTGCTCGATAGAGAGACCTGGATGGACAGAAAGACTGGGAGAAGGAAGGAGGGGGAGGGAAGGGTTGAGGTTAAATCTACAGGTGAAGAAAACTAATTAACGGTCAGTATTAGTATTCAATGCTATGCCCCCTGCCCGTACGGGTTCCGACCGAAATCTTACTTAACCAATAAAAGTACTCTTTCTAGCTCACCCAGCGCGATGTAGTTATTTAATGATTGTTTTTAGACAGGCCCTTGTCTTTGAAGTTGTGATATCACACACCACAAGTGGCACAAATGAAATATTGGGTTTCCATACTTTTGTATGAAGTGTTTTTGGGGGTGTAACTCCAATCTTCTATAAATATTTCTGCCGGTGTCAAGAGAAATTGTGGCCTCTGTAGTTTCATCTCTGAAGCATTTCTAATTGTGTATATCGTGTTTCTGATATGCTTTAAGGAGAAACTCGGCATATTTGTTCATCTCAACGAAGGGTTTTAGGTAAATTGACCCCTAGGGCGTGACGTACGCCTACTCTGTGTGTTTAGGTCTTTGTTTTAGGAGATTCGCTGCTCTTGCCATTTACATCTCAATTTTCTTGGTTTGTTTTATTTTTCTGTTTCTGTTTGTTTTTACGGTAGGGATTAGTTTTTTTTAAAAAGAATTTTGCCCGGGCAGCGGCCTTGTTCAGCTAGCTCTTCTCTACTTTACAAAGTTATCTTTAACGTGCGCAACGAGCACACGGGCCTTCCGAGTTTTTCGTTCTTATCCGAGAAGACTAGGTGCTCGATTCCATCTACCACAGAATCACGGACAGGAATCCCCCCCCCCCATTCCCCCCTCCCCCCCCCCAAAAGTAAAAAATTCCAACATGCCTGCAATGTCTAGGAATCAAACCCGGTACATTCGGCATGAGAGGCGAGCATCTTGCCTCTGGACCAGCGTGGGCCTACTCGGAGGTGTTTGGTTCTCCCATACCAGTATGTGTTCATCATTAGCAGTTCATAGATAAGTGAAATAACATTCACATCAGCTACTATTATGAATATTAAGAAAAAAAAAATGTTATAAATTTTTTCGAAAAATTTGCCATATTATTATGTCGGTTGCTTTATTATGGTAGAAGTGGAAACTCAAATTACTGAACAAACAGGCTGAGGCTATTTACTTTTGAAGGTTGCCAGGGATAAAAGGGCGAGATAGACTTAGAATCTCTGATCTAATCTGTTTATCCACCCATCAATGAACATGTCATGCTTGTATACAGTACGACTGTCTATCTATCACACATTCATTTCTTTCGTCTGTTTTTTTTAATCCACATGCCATGCTTGTACATTCGCACTGTTATCAGTCTGTCTGCTCATTTGTTAACCTATAATGCATTCATGTCTTCCTTCGTCTGTCTTTATCCACATGCCATGCTTGTACATTCGCACGGTTATCGGTCTGTCTGCTCACTTGTTAACCTATAATGCATTCATGTCTTCCTTCGTCTGTCTATCAATCCATACGTTATGCGTGCCTATTCGCTCGGGTATTTCCTAGTTAACTAACGGTATATCTGTATGTGTGTCTACGATTTTGTCAGCTCAGATTTATTTCTTTTAGTCTGTCTATTCAACAGTTATTCGCCTTCCACCCTTTTTCCCCGTATCCCTTCTGTCACTTCCTAACGTGTTTCTTTTGATTCTTATGGGCAAACAAAAAAAACACCCCCCAAAAAAATAAATACTAGCGCAAATTTTCGCACCATCGATTCTGGTGGAAGACGGGCACGTGCTATGGTCGCCTTTTCCTTCCTTGGGGTGTATATGGTGTGCTTGTGGGGCAGGGGGGGGGGGGGAGAATGGGGAAAAAAGCGGGGGGGGGGGGGGGAGGGGAGCTCTCTAGCGCCCCGAGGATGAAAGTAATATTTACTGAAAAGATTTTTATCCTCCGTATAAAAACGGACATCCTATCACCAGCGGGTAGATTCTTTCTCTTTCTATTTTAATGGCACCAAAAAAAACAACAACAAACCCTCATCCAAATACGATTGGCTGAAAGGGTTTTGTCACGTGGCGGGTATCAAAGGGGAGGCAACCGCCGGACCCCCCCCCCCCCCCGGAAATGAAGTAGGTTGGGATGGGGGTGGGGTGGGCGTGAGGCTCTATTAAGGGAAATCGTTACGTCAATAGGTTGGAGGTGATGGGATTTGGGAGGTGGTGTGGGGTGGGGTCGGGGTTGGGAGGTGTCATGTGTTGGCATTCAATGATTTGTTGAGTCGGGCAGTGAAAAAGTAGCGAGTGGCAGGGGAGACACACAGAGAGAGAGAGAGAGAGAGAGAGAGAGTATATAAATGAGCGTCCAGGAAAGTGGCGTGGTTTTTGGGGAATCTTTTGAGGTAGTTTGTTGTAGTTTAAGGGATAGAAAGAAAGAAAGAAGGAAAGAAAAAAGTCGCGTCTTAGTTTGAAGTTTGATAAACAGTAACGAGGTGGTTTGGAGAGAGAGAGAGAGAGAGAGGAGGGAAGGGAGAGAGAGACAGAGAAGGGAAGGGAGGGAGAGAGAGAAAGAGAGAGAGAGAGAGGAGGGAAGGAAGAAAGAGAGACAGAGAAGGGAAGGGAGGGAGGGAGAGAAAGAGAGGAGGGAAGGAAGAGAGAGAGAGAGAGAGACAGAGCAGGGAAGGGAGGGAGAGGGAGAAAGAGAGAGAGAAGGGAAGACAGAGAGAGAGAGAGAGAAAGAGAGAGGGGGAGAGAAGGAGAGACGAAGAGTGGGCAGGGATGAAAGGAAGACAGAAAGAAAGAAAGAAAGAAAGAAAGAAAGAAAGAAAGAAAGAAAGAAAGAAAGAAAGAATAGATGCAAGATTGAAAAAGAGGGGAGAAAATAGATTTGGCAGGGAGAAACAGAGAAAAAGAGAGTGAAAGAAAGTTTAAAAAAAAACCGAATAGGAATAAAAAAGACGGAAAAAAAGTGTATATGTATGTTTGAGAGAGAGAGAGAGAGAGAGAGAGACAGACAGACAGACAGACAGACAGAGAGACAGAGAGAGAGAGAGAGAGAGACAGAGACAGAGAGAGGTACAGACTGACAGACAGAGAGAAAAAGAGACCCAAAAAAAAGACAAAAATTACCCGCCTCTTGAAAAATTCGTGTCATAAGGTGTTTTATGGTAGAATCAGTACTTGAAACTGTTTACAAATCCAGCCATCTGTTTAGTTTCTAGGCCACAGACGGAGGCCTCTATACAGTGGCTTCTCTATCCCTCCGAATAAACCTGTTACTGAAATTTCAAGGCAAGTTACCATAGTGAATGGTTGAATAATGGATACAGGGGCGAATCTACTATGAAGCCAATGGAGCTTAGGCTTCAGGGTCCCTAATTCCGGAGGGGTCTCGAGGTAATCTTTTTGTTTTTTGATAAGTGAATTTTGGGTATTGTCCTATTGTTGCTGCCAAGGGACTCCATAACAGTTCAAGTTTCAGGATCCCAAAATTATAAGTCCGCCACTGGCCGGATAGTCCGAGAGGATGATGGAAAGAACTACCAGAATGGATGAAAGAAAAAGCAAATGTTATCGACGTGATGGACAGATGGTATTGGCTTTGGATGAGAAAGGATGGATGGACAGTCAGAGCCAGAATTGTTGGAAAGTAGAATGTTGTACGCATTTATGAGATGGACAGACGGGATAAAAATGGGAAAAGATAAGGATGATTGAAGAAGCCAGAATGGTTAAATGGAAGACACGATGTACACCGATAGGATGGACAGACGGTAAAGTCAAGAGAAAAGTTATAACGGTGGATGGAAAGTGCCAAAATGATTGAATGGGACACAATCATTGTCATGATAAACACAATTAGATGGACAGACGAGATGAGCATGATGAAAGTTAGAAAGATAGATGGAAAGAGCCAGAAAGATTGAGTAATATAATGTTATGTAATGGAATAATTAGCTTGTATAGCGGTCAAATCCACACAAAAAATGATTTGCTCTAAGACGCTGAACTAAAATTAGAAACAGGATCAACATAAGATCAATCCAGCATGCTCCCACTCACTCACATTAACAAACACATGATCTACTCTCATCCTCAAACCTCTGAGACCAAAAAGGGACATTCGGATTCGCATGCAAAGATGGATCGACAGACGGGCAAAAAAGGAGGAAGCTTAAAAGGACGGATAGAACGAACGAGAAAAACAAATAAAAACAGTGTCAAGTTAAAATGTAAAAGAAAAAAACAACAACAGAAAGACAAATCTCAAACAGGCAGACAGACAAATGAACAAACATGAAACATTTTCCAAGGGAAAGTTCTAGAACTAATGGTCAGTTTGCGAGAAGAAGCACACGCACAAAAATAACAACAAACAACTGGCCAGTCCTTTGACCAGAGTAATCACCCAGTGTCAATCCGGATCGTAAATTTCATATATACACGTATAATCGAAACGCCCACGTTGGCGGTATAACTGAATTACCAGACAGTGTGATTAAAAAAAAAAGGGGTTGGGGCAATGCAAGTACTATGACCAGAAATATGAGAATCGATTTATTTACACATAAGCCAAGCCTCGTTCTCATCGCTCGTGTCCATTGCGGTTTTAGGTTTCATTTGTTATTTAGGTCAGTTGAGGGGGCGTGGTTCTATATCATGCCTAAGTCTACCGGGATTCCAAAACCAATACTGCTTAAAAAACAGACTACACTCCCAGCAGTATTCCTACGTCAATCTGACGTAGATATATGTAGGATTTCCGCAGGGCTAGTAAGATTACCGTAGACAAGGGGGGTTCCCTATATCAGATCGACGTCGACACAGAACACAGCATACTCTCTAATCTTTACACACAACTATACTTCGATGTGTCTACATAGTTTTAACGTCAAAATTTGAGGCTAAACACACAGTTTTATAATTTTTGGTCCCTCAGTCACGATGCTCTAGGTCAAGGGTCACCAAACTTTTTTTTACAGAGGGCCGGATAACTGACAGACTTACAAGCGCGGGCCGCATAAGCAATCTGTCCATCCCGTAGCTCTAGATATCCCTGGTTTTATCAAACAAACTCAAGTACCATGGCGGGCCGGATGAACTGACGTCGCGGGCCGGATCCGGCCCGCGGGCCTTAGTTTGGTGACCCCTGTTCTAGGTGCTTACGCGTTCACACTCCAGCTCCATAATAGTATGATGATGTTAAAAAACAACAACAAACAATAAATAAACCGTGGTATTGCGAGACCTGAGTTCTTGTTTGTTCCAATTCCACTTTTTGCACAACTGAGAAATTCCACGTTAAACGTTTGCGGCTTTAGTTATTATGACAAGGAGTTGGAATAAACCGGAACTGTGAAACAGCTTGATAAGTGCCACAACGCATTTTGAACAAGTGTCAAAGTGTGCGTTTGTTATACCTCTTCTACATACTAAAAGATCTCCAGTTTTTCAGAAAATGGATATAGAACTAACAGGAACTAAGCTCGCGATTGTAGCAGGACTTGACAAAAATCAAATTGTGGTTTAAGAAAACGACTCAAAGTCCCGTATTAGGAATGTGCAACACAGTTCCAAAACAATTAAAATAATGACAGAAAAATTATTCTATTTTATTCATTGAAGATTGCGGCAAAGGGACGCAATCCAAACCAACAATCACGAAGGGCGATAATAATTAGGAAAATTGCAGTGGGCCACGCTGGACGAGGGCTGGCCTAATTACGTAG
The DNA here is from genome assembly GCA_963931925.1 of Onchidella celtica. Classification (NCBI taxonomy): domain Eukaryota; kingdom Metazoa; phylum Mollusca; class Gastropoda; order Systellommatophora; family Onchidiidae; genus Onchidella; species Onchidella celtica. The sequence goes on from OZ007584.1 coordinate 30,606,173, forward strand.
AAAACCTAGCTCTCAGTGGACACCGGTCAGTTGCATGGACCTTAGCGGATATTACAGTGTATCAAATATCCTGGCTATGTCACCGTACCCGGTATGAACTAGTATCGATTGGCTCTCATTAAAACACTCGATACAGCCCGGGCTAGGGCTATTATTGCGAGATCCGAACGGCAAACATCGCGGGCTCTGTTTGGATTCCGTAGTTGGGATGGGGCACCGTGGGATTTTGCATGGAGAATCGAAGCTTTTGTAGAGTCCTCGAGTGTTTGGCGAGTGTTTTTTCCGAGTGTGTCTCTGGGCCAGGGTTCTAACAACTGCCCCCCCCCTTCCCTCCCCCACCGTTTGATGGTTGGTGAGAGCTTCTGATGGAGTCACCTTCTGTCCTATCTTTTTGTTATATTCTGCCTAGCAGTTAATTTTTCCTCGCACTATGTGTCCATTATCGTGTCGACGAACTTTCTGGAAACTCAGGCTCACTACCCACAAACCCCACTCCCTCCCCCAATCCACCCTGGGTGGTCTCTAAGGGTGGAGGGGGTAGGTCGAAAGAGATGAGAGCTCCCCCCCCCCCCACACCCATCACCATCCACCCACTCGTGCTCCACCATTTTGTCCCAGTGAAACTTAACGGTCAACACTATAAAGTCGGTTTAAGGTCCAAAAAGGCATGGGCACCACTCAAAATCCAGTCTGGTACCAGTGAGGGGAGACAAGGCAGGAAACATTAGACAAACAGACAGACAAACAAACAGACAAACAGACAGACGGACGGACGGACGGATAGATAGACAGTCAGATAGATAGATAGACAGACAAACAGACAGACCGAAAGACGGACAGACAGACCGAAAGACAGACAGACAGACAGACAGACAGACAGACAGATAGATAGAAAACGCAGGAGACAGCACATAAAGAAACATAGTCCTGAGAAAATCAGTAACGGACATGTTAGAGAACTTTGCTAGGCCAAAGTTTACCCCAAAAAGGACCAAACTCCGCCTATACCATCCAGCAAATCGAAGGTATGCTATTGATGATCTACCCTCCCCTAGCCCCCTCCCACCCTCACACCCTCCCCCTCCCTTGCTCGAACCTTGGGTCGCCAAATCTGGCAGTTTCCTGCTGTTTCCTTTGGCCAGATACAGTTTGTTTTGCGTCTCCCTTCGAGATCTCGCACTGGTCACGTGAATAGACGAGATCTGGGTTCGGCCATGTTCTATTTCCTCGCCTTTTTTCCTGAGTTGTTTGATTGAGATGGTTTTGATATGATGGAGAGAGAGAGAGAGAGGGGGGGGGGAGAGAAAAAGAGAGAGAGAGAGAGAAACAGAGAGAGGGAGAGACAGGCAGTCAGACTGACAGGCAGAAAGACAGAGATTGAGATAGATCGACAGTCAGACAAACAGAAAGACTCAAACAGAGATAGAGAGAGAGAGACAGGGAGAGAGAGAGACGGACTCAGCGAAAGAGAGAGACAGAGTGCCAGTGAGGGGAGGGAGAGAGACAGAGTGCCAGTGAGGGGAGGGAGAGAGACAGAGTGCCAGTGAGGGGAGGGAGAGAGACAGAGTGCCAGTGAGGGGAGGGAGAGAGACAAAGTGCCAGTGAGGGGAGGGAGAGAGACAGAGTGCCAGTGAGGGGAGGGAGAGAGACAGAGTGCCAGTGAGGGGAGGGAGAGAGACAGAGTGCCAGTGGAGGGAGAGAGACAGAGTGCCAGTGAGGGGAGGGAGAGAGACAGAGTGCCAGTGAGGGGAGGGAGAGAGACAGAGTGCCAGTGAGGGGAGGGAGAGAGACAGAGTGCCAGTGAGGGGAGGGAGAGAGAGAACTACGGAGAGAAACAAAGAGGGGGGCGAGATAAAGAGGAGAAGGGAGAGAGAGACATAGGGGGAAAGAGAGAGAGAGAGAGAGAGAAAGAGAGAGAGAGAGAGAGAGAGAGAGAGAGAGAGAGAGAGAGCATGTGTGGAAATTGCAAAGTGAAGAGCAATGACCCAGTTTGAGAGAGAAACTAGACCCCAACAATTAAAAGCAGAGGCTCACGGGAGTTTGACAAACAGGAAGAAGAAAATGTCAGACGAGGACCAAGAAACAAAGCAAAGAAATAATTACGATGAAAACATGACGGAAATGATTACTGAATGTTTCTGTTCAACCTAAATTGAATTTTGGGGACACCACCGTGTGCAGACCTTTACAGAGATTATGTGTGTTTAGGTCTTTATTTTAAGATTTTCGCTACTCTCTGCAGCATTTGGATTCGATGCGATGAATAATAGAACTTACGTAGAATTACAGAGATGTGATTACCTTGATTTGCGACCACCAATATGTAAAGATAGGTCAAAGACGTAATTTCCGGTCACACTTTTCGGTCCTATCCGATAAAAAGGTGTCTCTGTTTTAGCGGATCAAAAAGAAATTTAATATAGATAATAGTAAAGACTGATTTTTGTTCAAAATGAATGAGTCCATGTAGCTCTTCGTAAAAAATTGATGCAGTACACCAAGTTTCGTAATTTTTTATGGAGTTGTCGCGAAGTTTTAGCTGCTTACAGGTTCATCCTCTAGCTCAATTATAGTTAGTAGGATTACCGTGTGCCATGGGCCCCGCCCCCGATCAGCGCGCAAACTGTGTGCACGGATTTTTTTAGTGGTGCGAAGAAGACAGTGTCTCGTCTTGTCCTTTCTAGTATCTTTGGCAATACTCAGAATTCTTAGTTATGTAGTTTCAGGTGCTTACATGTCCACCTGTAGCTAGATTACTTTGAAACACTCTTGTATAATGACAATGTTGACACTACCCCTGCACATGAGATGGTTTGATGTCTTTATTTTAGAAGGATCACGACCTTTGGCATGTACACATCGCTTTTCCTGTTTGTTGTTTGAATTTTTTGTTCTGTTTTTGTTTCTTTCGGTTCTTTTTTTTTTTTTTCTTGTTGCTTGATATTTTTCTGCGACGTCTTCCGTTTCTTCTTCTTCGTATTTTTAAAGTTTTAAATCTAAGAAGGCTCCCAAAGGTTATCTCTTTTTGTCTTTCCCTCTCTGTCCGTGTCTCCGTCTCTCTCTGTCTTCCCCTCTCAGTTTTTTTAATTATAATTTTTAAAAATTCTTTTAAAAGACTGTTTTGTTTGAGTCTTCTGTATATTTTGAAATCGCCGTCAGGCCAACAATAAAATTAAATTTGAACTTGTCTCTCTCTCCGTCTCTGTCTCTATCCTCCCCCCTCTCTCTTTTTCTTCCCCTCTCTCTCCCCTTCCCCTTTCTCTTTCTCTCTCTCTCAGGCCCCTCTCTCATTCTTTCCCCTTCTCTCACTTTCTCTCTCTCTCTCTCTCTTTCTCTGTCTCTGTCTCACTCTTTCTATCTCTGCCTATCTCTCTCTCTCTGTCTCTCTCTCCCCCCTCTATGTCCCTCTCTCGCCCCCATCTCTCTTTCTTCTTCCTCTACTTCAGATAAACGACAAGCTCCAACCTGATGACAGCAACGAGGAAGACGAAGAAGAAAAAAAACACCGAAAAAAACAAACAACTCGTGTCTGTTTTCATAACAGTCTTCGATCCGTTAGTCTTGGGAGAACCTGGCCCAGAGCTCTCTAATTGTAGTTATTTTTCAACACTGCTATCATTTTCAGACTGCGTCCGGGATCTTTCTCGTGTTCTGGACATGCTAATCTTTCTCCGAGCAGGCAACTGAGGCGTACTAAAGTAAACGAGAGACACTACTTCAGAGCTGTTTTCAGCTCCCTTTGAAGTTGAATGATGAGAAGCGATGTCTGTGTATAACATTAAACAGACAGCCACCCTACGGAAATCTAACGCAGTAGGATTGACATCAAATTTGGACATAGGCATGAGATGGTTCATACGTAGATCCGTTAGTTACGACACTGCGCCGAAGTCGGTCGATATAGTGGTTACTTGTGTCTACAATCTGTATCGGAACTTGCGTACCCGCATGTTAAAAGCCAGATTTTTCCCATACAGATCCTTTCTGAAAATGTTTCCGAGACACCTTGGTCTAGAGGCAAGGACTGTTCGCCTCTGATGCCCGAGGTACCGGGTTCAATCCCCGGTTGGTACTGGCATGTTGGGATTTGGGGATCTTTCTCATATTTTCCTGTCCTTGATCCTATGGGAAGAAGGATCGAACGCCTAGTCTTCTCGGATAAGGACGAAAATATTCGGAGGGCCCGTGTGCACGTTGCGCACGTCAAAGATACCTTGGCAGTTGGAAACCCAGGGGAGCACGTGGAACAGGCCGCTGCCCGGGCAAAATCGGACACACTAGTCCTACCCCCACCCCTCTAAATAGTAAAAAATATCCCAACTGCCGCTGCACTGTGGCGACGACGTGCCTGCTCAAGTTGTAACTGGCCTGCAATCATGACACTAAGGCAAATTTCCAAAACGGGATTAAAGAAGTATACTAAAATACACAAAAATACATACATACATAATATTGTATACAAGTATACAAAGACATAAAAAAATCAAAAAAAAATCAACCATATTTAAAAAAAACAAACTTTTATACCCATTTACCAAATTCTATACAGAAAAATATTGAGAATTTTACCGATATAATCATATATTTGCAAAGGAACTATTTACTTCTACTTGTGAAACTTCAAATTGATGAAGCTCTGAATACTAAATATAAATAAGGTACCCTACCCAAGAGAGGCAGTGAAAGGTTCAAAGTGGCTGGTATCGAGCCGATGCGCCGTGGAACCCAAACTGAAACTCGAACTCAAAGCCTATCACAAAAGATCAGTGTCAAATTTCTAAGATTCAAGGATATCTCTAACATATGGAATTAACCGTATCCATGAGAAATATAATATCACTGGCATAATTATAGTTTGCTTTTTTTTTTTTTCGTTTTGTTTTCTGTGCTGCTAAGCAACCGGAACTGGAGGTAAATCAAGCTTCCTTCAAGGCAAACAACTCTTGGGGAAAACCCTTGAAAAGGGGGAGAAGCTTTTATGATGCCCAAGAAGAAGAAAGTTAATGACCCTTGCTGTTGAATTATTTATTGGCGCATTGCTATGAAACAGGTATGTCTGTATAGAAACATGTGACAATTGGAATTTCTGCATGGGTGAGTGCACACAAGTCATACTGTAAAATGCCATACAGTGTGCTTAATCTTCGATCTCAATCTTTCGCTTCTCGCTCCTTGTACTGTCTGTCTGTTTGAACCACTGGGGGGGGGGGGGCGGATGGGTGAGAGAGAAGATGCCCAGCCATTAACCCAATTGAAGTACAATGGACGCCAAGTTTGCACGTAGAGATGACACCTGTCCGTCTATCCATCCATCCATCCACCCACCCATACATCCATCCGTCAGCCCATCCATCTATCTATCTATATATCTATCTATCCATCCACCCATCCATCCATCCGTCCGTCCGTCCGTCCGTCCGTCCGTCCGACCGTCTGTCCATCCGTCCATCCGACCGTCTGTCCATCCGTCCGTCCATCTATCTATCTATCTATCTATCTATCTATCTATCTATCTATCTATCTATCTATCTATCTATCTATCTATCTATCTATCTATCTATCTATCTATCTATCTATCTATCTATCTATCTATCTATCTATCTATCTTATCTATCTTATCTATCTTATCTATCTTATCTATCTATCTATCTATCTATCTAGAACGAAAGCCTTACCATCAATCTACCACTCTTTACATTTGAACATATTAAATCCATAGCTCTTTCGGTCAATTTCCACATCTCTCTACAACTGTCCAGACCATCTCCCTATACTTTTGAATACTGTTTCTCCGCCCATGTCTGGGGGGGGGGGGGGATGTAGAGTGCAGCTTAGGGGAGGGGCCGTGGGGTGGGGGGGGGGGGGTGGTGAGGCAGACCTCCAGTATTTCCCGGGACCTTATGCTCTGTCTATTGTCTCCTGGCTCCACAGAGCTCACGACTCATGTGTTCTAAGCCTATTTATACGCACGCAACCTGTCGACTCTGTACATCATCCAAGTCTTCTTATCTGTTGGCTCGTGTGTCTGTCTGTCTGACTGTCCGTCCGTCTGTCTGTGTGAGCGAGTCTGTCATGTAATATTAGAATATTATACATTCCCAAAGGGGGAACGGCTGTATGTCAATGTATGGAAAAGCCAAAGAACGGTACTTTTTAATATCCTTCGTGTGTTTGAGTGTGTCAGTTTATTCAGCTCTACAGTCAATATGGTTTTGGTTACAGAATTTGTTTGGCTATTTGTCTCAATCAGTTAAGAAAAAATACTTCTCTGTCTATCAAACTGCCGATCTTGTTTTCTGTTCATTTTCTATGTCTGTCTGTCTATCCCTCAGGACCCATCCATCCATCCATGCATCCGTCCGTTCGTCCGTCCGTCCATCCATCCCACTTACCCATCCACCCATTCTTCCATCCATCCATCCGTCCGTCGGCCAATCTATCTATCTATCTATCTATCTATCTATCTATCTATCTATCTATCTATCTATCTATCTATCTATCTATCTATCTATCTATCTATCTATCTATCTATCTATCTATCTATCTATCTATCTATCTCTCTCTCTCTCTCAAATCTATCTGTCTATCTATCTATTCCAGAATACAAGACGACAAAACCAGCAAATTCACCTCCAGCAACGTAATTTAAATCACAAAAGAAAACAATTAATCATTTCCTTACGCCTCCTCCCGCGTGACTCCTCATTATCTTACCTTATACCCCCCCCCACCCTCTTTGGCCATTCACCGGCCCCTCCCCCTTGCCCCCAGCCCCCAAACACAAACTATTTTGCAGAATCCATTCGGAACATCAATGCAAACCGGCTAGAGCAGAGCACTGCCTTCATAATCCTTAACCTGTCCAAGCTCAAAGCAATCGATAACAGAACCAGCAGAGAGCAGAAGGTGATCGATAAGTAGACAAACGCCGATCACTGCACAATGGCCTGACGTCTCCCTAACTGACCCCAATATGGATAGATTGTCCAGGCCCCTAGGGGGTAAACGGAATGGTCCTGCAGCTGCCAGAGGGTTAATGTCTTACGATTTGACCAGTGTCCAGCTTGTCAGGGTCTTCTACCACTGGAAATGACATCCAGGGAGCTTCGGTCCGAATGACAGGCTGATATTTGGAATGACATGTGTACATTGATCAATAATTCCACGGAAGACATACATCCTTGGACTCGGGGCTGTTCCTATGAATCATAACCCTCTGTCGCCGAAACACAGATTGCTTAAGGCCTACCCCGCACTAGGGGATTTTGATCATCCGAGTAACGACACTGAGATTCAGTGAGACCCACAGACTAATAAATTAACCAGACTGGATGATCCCATTGTGTGACGTCACAAAACAGCGAAAGGTCATGAACCATCCGCCATTTTAGGTTTAAGGTAGCGACCGACGCTTCAGCATGGCCACAATTTTGAATGATACCATTTTGACGCGCCTACTGAAGGCGGAAGTTTGGTTCCGCACCAAGAAAGTAATATATGTACAACCAATCTTGACAAATAAAAAGACATTTCTACTGCAGATAGAACTAGAATCGGAATTTCCTTAGCGGCGACCATGTTGGTTATACGGCCGCCGCGCGGGAAATTCCGTGAAAAACGACACAGCCCGAAGCTCGTGTTTCCAGTCTGGTTAATTTATTAGTCTGTGGTGAGACCTCACAAACCAACCAACTAGTTTAATCAAAGATATTGGAAACGATAAGATGTGACACTGTCTTCTTCGCACCACTGAAAAACCCGTGCACACAATTTGCGCGCTGATCGGGGGTTGGGGGCCATGGCGCATAGTATGAAAAGAATGCTTGATATAATGGTAAATTTATGATGCAAAATTGTGGCAGTGCTACTGCGACTTAAACAAAAAGAAAAAAAAGCCAGAGTTTTCCCACAGTGATTGAGGTTATAATTCCACAATAAATTAGTGACGTCAATCAAGGCCTACAGCGATAGCTGAACAGTGAACAAAATTCAATATCTTCCTTATTTGGCTTTGTAAAATACGGCCCTTTTCATGACTTCCGTGGCTGTGGGAAATCTGTGCACCCTAAAAGCAGTAGCTGTCTCATCTTGTTAATTCTACTATTGGTTCAATCTCGTTGAAACACAAAGTATCGACGACATCATTCCGACAGATCAGCCAATCAAAATCGTCTAATGCGAGCTCAAGCTAACAGCGCAATGAGTCGAGTCTATTTCGTATCGGTTTCGACTTAGAGTTGAACTTCATTTGAATCAAGTAGCAAGGCAGCACATGTTTCAGTTTCTCGCAAGTGCACAAAGTCCCGTTTAATTTCCTAGTCTCACAGGAGCCAAAATCAAACCAGATATTCGTTAGAGCCCAATAGCAAACCTGATACACTGCGATTACTTTTGTAATCGCTTTTGGTGAGATACATCATGATTATTCCGCTTTCGTGTAACTGTTTAGTGTTACTCAACTCCAATACTCATGGTAATAATCTCTTCCTCTCTCCAAAGTGCACGAATGCAGATAGACAGACAGACAGACAGACAGACGGACAGACGGACCTACAGATATATAAACAGACAGAAAGACAGACAGACAGATGGACAGACAGACGGACAGACAGACAGACAGATGGACAGACAGACAGACGGACAGAAAGACAGACAGACAGACAGACGGCCAGAAAGACAGACAGACATACGGACAGAAAGACAGACAGACAGACGGCCAGAAAGACAGACAGACATACGGACAGACAGATAGATAGAACTACAGATAGACAGATAGACCTACAGACAGACAGTCGGACAGACCGACAGACAGACGGACGGACATAGGGGAGGACGGACAGACAGGCAAACAAACGGACGGAAGGACGGACAAATAGACACGGAGACATACATACTAAGATACAGATAGACAGACAGACAGACAGATAAACAGACAGACAGTCAAATACAAAGACAAACAGACAAACAGGGAGACAGACATATGGACAAAACAGAAAGACAGATCGACTGACATACAGACAAATAGAAAGACAAACAGACAGTTAACCAAGATACCCTTTTATCTAAGTACACCAAACCTATCCACTTCCACGCATTATATGGAAAATATTCTCCACTAAAAGTATCAAGGGAAAAAAACAACTACCCAGTTCCTTCTGCTCTATAATTAGATACGACTGTCTTGTAATAGTCTCCAAACACTGGCATAGTCGTGTTCCCTGTCTGTGGTTTAATAGGACCAGTGACATCCCAAACAGGGAGTACAGTGGAATACATTAGAGTTCTGAACATCAGGGGGATAGAGGGACATTGAACTTAATCAATTATTTAATGTGTGCTGGCGAGACATTTTAGTCTTTAGTTCATTGGTTTTTGTTTCTTTCTGAAGTTTTTTTTTCTCTCTCTCTCTCTCTTTCTCTCTCTCAGTCTTTAATTCATTGGCTATGGTTCTCCCTGAAGCCCGTCTCTCTCTCTCTCTCTCTCTCCTTCTCTTTCTCTCTCGCTCTCTCTCTGTGTCTCTACTTCATTGGCTTTGGTTCCCTCTGAAGTCCGTCTCTCTCTCTCTCTCTCTCTCTTTTAGACTCCACTTCATTGGCTTTAGTTCCCTCTGAAGTCCGTCTCTCTCTCTCTCTCTCCTTCTCTTTCTCTCTCTCCTTCTCTTTCTCTCTCTTTCTTCTAGTCTCCACTTTATTGGCTTTGGTTCTCTCTGAAGTCCGTTTCTCTCTCTAGCTCTCTCTCTCTCTCTCTCTCTCTCTCTCTAGCTCTCTCTCTCTCTCTCTCTCTCTCTAGCTCTCTCTCTCTCTCTCTCCCTTTCTCCCAATTTCTCTCTCTTTCCCTCTCTCTCTCTCTCTCTCTCTAGTCTCTATTTCACTGGCTTTTGTTCTTTCTGAAATCCGTTTCACACGCACACACACACTCTCTCTCCCTCCGCATCTCTCTTTCCCTCTATCGGTCGACCTTTCTGTCTGTCTATCTCTTCACTTGTGTCTTTCTCCCTCTCTGTCTCTCTTTTCCTCTGTCGGTATGTCTGTCTCTTTCTTTCTGTCTCTCTCGCCCTCTCATTCATCTCCAGAGCCAGGAAATGAACAATGCCCCGTCCGCAGAGGACCCCCTCCACCTCCCCCCCTCTCCCTCCTTTAACGAGATTAACCCCAGAATTCGATCTGACCCACAACAGATCACTAACTACACCCTTTGCCTGGGGCCTCGACCTTACATCACATTTTCAGAACAATCTTCCATTAACTCATTTCACCATTGGCGGGTCACTGTGTTAACTTGGCATTTAAAGACCAGAAATGTCACCGAGATGACAGATATGCGGACGGATAAGAAGACACGTGGACGAACAGACAGACGGATGGGTGAGGCATTGAATTGAGTAGACGAGTAAACATACACCCAGGCAGACAAGCTGATAGACAAAGGGAGGATGAGGTTAATGAATGCATAAGGGATGGACTGATGGTTGTGTGGGTGAGTAATTCGTGTTTTAGAAAGATAAGGCAAGAGAAGGGCTGTCTCATGGGTAAAGTGGCGTGGGTTGGACAGACAGACAGACAGACAGATGGATGGATGGATGGATGGATGGATGGATGGATGGATGGATACGTGGTTGGATGGATGGAGGGATGGATTGATGGATGGTTGATGAATGGATAGATGGATGGATAGATGGATGGATTGATGGCTGGATGGATGGATAGATGGATGGGCGAAGAGAGGGATGGATGGATAAATGGATGAATGAATGGATGGAAGTAAGAATGGATGGATGGATGAATAGATGGGTGGACGGACCGACACACCAACAGGCCGACAGACAGAAGGACAGATGGATACACGGATCCTCTGACTAATACATGGGCAAACGCATGGATAGATGCAAGAATAGACAGACAGATAGAATATACCAAAAAGCTATGAAAGCAAGGAAAAACTATCCTCTGTGATAGACCAGTACAGAAATCGATGACGAAATGCCTATATTTCATTAGCTGTAAGGTGAGATAATCGGTTATGTACATTTTCACACAGTGCAGACAAATATTTGAGAGTAATCTCCGCTTTTGATTCCGATCATGTCGCTCAAAAGGGATGAAAATAAAAATATGAAAGCCCGTTTGCCTACTTTGTCTTATAAAAATAATTACGACTAGATTTGTTCCTTTTTTCTTTCTTCGTTCTTTTTTTCCTCAAATGACCTTTCTGCTTTTCGTTTTTTTTAACTTTTTTTTTTTAACTTAAAGATATCACCAGAATAATCATGTTGGCTGCGGAAGAAAAGACAAAATATATCTATTTATCAATCTGTGTGTCTGTATGTCGGCAGATCTATCTATCTATCTATCTATCTATCTATCTATCTATCTGTCTGTCTATCTGTCTGTCTATCTGTCTGTCTGTCTGTCTGTCTGTCTGTCTGTCTGTCTGCCTATCTATCTATCTATCTATCTATCTATCTATCTATCTGTCTGTCTGTGTGTCTGTCTATCTGTCTATGTGTCTGTCTGTCTGTCTGTGTGTCTGTCTATCTGTCTGTGTGTCTGTCTATCTGTCTGTGTGTCTGTCTATCTGTCTGTCTGCCTATCTATCTATCTATCTATCTATCTATCTATCTATCTATCTATCTATCTATCTATCTATCTATCTATCTATCTATCTATCTATCTATTTGACCGCCCGTCTGTTTCTTGATCTAGCAGTCTATCTAGTTATTCAGAAATTAAAAGTGCAGTCATAAAAATCACTCTCTCTACCCCCCCCTCCCTCCCCTATCCCTTTCCGACCCCCCTCCCTACACCCCCCCCTCCCCCAACCCACCCACTACCTCCCGCCATCTTCCCTCCACAAGATTAGCTACCTCATACCATCAATGACACCCGTCGGAGATTTATAGACAAGAATCGATAATTGGTTCGTCCGATCTTTCAAAATAAATAAATTAATAACTTTTAAAAAAACGAACTACACTCAAAACGAACATTAAAAAAAAAAAAACCCAGACAGAGAATCTGTAATAAATTTCTCTTTTTTGTTTTTTTTCCATCTTTGTTTTTTTTTGTTATTCTCAGAAAGGATGAATATCATTAATTTATTATAGAGAACATTCTTTTTTTTTACTACGTTGGGAAAAACCCAGTATCGATTACCTAACGTATCCCCAAGATACATTTTTTCTTCGATTACCTTCACTTTTTGTTGTCTTTTTAATCAGCAGTAAAGAAAACATTCAAGATGACTGCCACGCTGTAATTTAATAATTATCTTCTTCTGTGATAATTTTTTAAAAAAGAATTGGAAAGAGAAAGAAAGAAAGAGAGAGAGAAAGAAAACGCCTGTACTTGAAAATGACAGATTATAAGTGGGACACTAAAAAGGAAAACAATGTATTTGCTGAGCCCTTCGGTAGGGACCGGTTAAGAGAAAAGTAGACCCATCAGCATTTCCCAACATTTTGGAGTAACCAGAGAGTATGTATGTACAGAGAGGGTTTCATTATTATTCGATTTGCACTGCGAGACATGGGAGGCTCCGCGAAACCACTGTTAGCATGGAGCGAAAAGTAGGTCGCTGCGGTAAACAATACCCGTTCGTGCATTTCCACAGGGCGTAAGAGTTTACAAACGGCTCCAAGAACTAAGGTTGCTATACGTCTAAAACAACAGTTTAGAAAAGGTACAGACATGGGATATACTGTCGTGTTGCTGTTATGACTTGCTTTCATGCCCTCGTCGACTTTGCAATAAGACCGAATATCGCATAAACGCTAACCTTCATTTATTCGCGTAGATTTTACAAAAAATACAATGCAACTGTGACGCGATAACCACACGACAAGGTCGCATGTGTTAACGTAGAGCTTGGAGTCTACGTCCACCAAAAAGATGGAAACCGTCAAATCTTGGAAATGTAGCCCAAATATAAAAAAAAAATGAAAATAAGACAGAAAAATTGTAGGGTCGCAGCAAAGGCTTACAGCAAAGTCAAAAATTGGCAAAAAGAAAAAGTTGTATGTAGTAAAGCCTGCGCAAGAAATAATATACCTGTCACGAGCGGGTGTAGAGTAAGAAAGGCTCACAGTAGACAGCAAGTTAAGCGTGCTGTTGTGAGTAGTGGGGGCGGGGTCTGAAGGAGGCGAAAGCGCGGTATTACTATCACTGCAAGTTAGAAGGTCCTAGGGATCGGACCTGTGAATAAAAGCCCATCGGGCGGACATAAAGGGGAAGCAGTCGAGAAGACTAGTGAGAGTCTTTCCAGTTATGACTGGTATGTAGAACGTTGATTGATTACCATGATTGATGTATTATATTATATTCGTCTATTACCATGATGTGAATAAGTATATGTGAGGAATGTGGAAGTCCGTGATATTGGATATAGCAATGTGCGCCACGAGCGATAGATGAAAGTGAGTTCATGGATTTGTAGCGCGAGTGAGTAGTGTGTACTCCGATGGAAGGGTGTTACCGTAAGATGTGTGGTGAGTGAAAGGTGAACTAGTGTGTGTACGCTTCAGGGGTTGTAAGGAGAGGTGGAGTGAATAGAAATGGTAGGGTATTATACCAATGTAATGTTATTCTTGTAGGTGTCGGGGACGGGCCGCAGAGCCACCTCGAGGAGCACAGGGGATAGGCCAGCATAGGGCCGGAGGCCACACATAGGCCAGAAGTGAGGCTGTCAGTGTAGGACAGTAGAGGCACATAAAGTCGTGGCAGTCAGGCCACGGACAGGGACGTAGTTATGAGAGTGAATGAGATACTATATTGTTGCCATGTTGATAGGCTCGTGAACTGATATTATGTTGTTGCCATGTTGATGGCTATGGAAATAATAATGTGTTATTGCCCTGCGGAGGTGCTAGGGGAGTGCTAAGGTGTATGACAATAGGAAGGTGATATTGAGAGACTGCGGTGCCAGTGAATCATTAATGTACTATTAAGACCCTGAGGGGAGAGGCTGAGGCCGAAGTGCCTTTAGGAGTACTACCGGATTGTGGATCCGAGGGAGCGTGTGTGTGAGAATAAGGCCGATGTACGTCACAGTGGCTTCTGTTCAAAAGCAGGTCGTCGTGCCACGGTCGTTGATTGCTACAGTATTGCGTCTGGCCCATGATGTTCCATTGGCGGGTCATATGGGCAGTGCTAGAACCAAGCAGAGAGTTCTGAAAGATTTTTATTGGCCGTCAGTATACAGAGATGTATGTTTAATAAATGTGTGAGTCTGATGGGTTGTTTGTTAAGTGTTAAACTTGTTTGTTCGTGATTGTCGTCCTGTCATAAACTATTACATTTCCCAGTCTGGGATTTGTGACAATACCTCAACTCTGCGTTTTATTATATCGTTTCGGTATAACTTCTATGGGGAGCCTTCGCTACATACAACTTTTTCTTTTTTGCCAATTTTTGACAATGTAACTCAAAGCAAATCTCCTTTAAAAACTTAATTCAAAAGAGTCAAAACGACATTCTGAAGTCATTATGAAATTACAAATGTCCACACAATCAAAAAACTTAAAAAACGTAACCAAAATTTGAGAACACCGACTTGAAAACAAAGGTGATGCTTTGTCCCGAATTCTGTGGGACGATCTCTATTGAATTGGCGCTGAGCACTGCAGAAGGGCCCCCATTGAATTCGCCTCGCGTCACCTCTCTTAAAACTTCGTTAAATACAATGAAATCTCTATTGAGGCATTGTGACTTCGCGGAGCGGTTTCGAGGAGTCAGTGTATAAAAATGCACCGGTGCCTGTTAAGAAAAGAGGCCTTTGAAATTTTGTCGTAAAAGATGATATTTTAACAAAGTGCATTTGAAATTTGACAGGTGACGTTGTTGGATAAGAGCCGCTGTTTCATTCTTTCGTTCATTGAGTTATTTTATTCATACAATCTTTCAGCTATACCTCCTTTTGTTAAGTCGGTTTCGTGCTCAATGCTTGCACCGTGAATCATCTCGATCTTTGTAAGGGAGGAAAGGAGGGAGGGAGAAATACGGTGAAAATGGATAGATAAGAAAGGGGGCAGAATGAAAGAGAAAGAAGACCGGGGATGAGAAAATTGCAGCATGTCGAGAAATGCCGGGATCGCGAGACTAGGAGAATGGAATACAGAAGGATGAAAGTGGAGAATGATTGAGTGAGAAAGGCAAAGAGTACTGGCGGAGAGAGGGTCGTGGACATTAGGGTAGAGTGGGCGAGAAAGATTAGAGAGACAAAAAGAGAGAAAGAGAGACAGACAGACAGACAGACAGACATGGAAAGAGAGTGAGAAGGAGAGACAGAGAGAGAGAGAGAGGGAGAAAGAGAAAGGGAGGGAGCAATAAGAGAAATGGAGAGAACGAGAGAGGTAAGAGCTAGAGAGAGAGCGAGAGAGAGAGAGAGGGAGAGAAAGAGATAGGAGATTGAGAGAGAGAGAGAGAGAATGTGTGTTAGAGAGAGAACGAGAGAAGTAAGAGAGAGATAAGAGAGAGAGACAGACAGACAAACAAAAAGAAAGAGAGAGAGAACGAGAGAAGTAAGAGAGAGGTGAGAGAGAGACAGACAGACAGACAGACAGACAGACAAACAAAAAGAAAGAGAGAGACAGACAACATCATAATAAATTGAGAATTAAAACGCATAAAACGAACACAATCTTCTCAGGCATATCGTTATAGTCTTGAATAATTCCCAGAATAACTCTCAACATTACTATCGTTAAGTATTTTTGGACCCATGGCTCCACTCATGATCTCTTGTGTGTTTAGGTCATTATTAATATTTAGGCGATTCGGTGCCATTGGCATTTACACCTCACTTTTCAGGTTTTTATTTTTCTTGTTTTTGTTTCTGTGTGTTTTTGTGGTGGGGATTAGTTTTATAGAATGTTGCCCGGGCAGCGTCTTCCTTCGGCCTGCTCGTTTCAGCTTTCAACTGCCAAGGTATCTTTAACGTGCGAAACGTGCTCACGGGCCCTCCGACTTTTTCGACATTATCCGAGAGGACTAAGTGCTAGATCCAACCTACCATAGGATCAGGGACAGGAATCTCTCCCCTCCCCCCCCCCTTCCTCATCCTCCTCCCAAAAAAAAAAGAAACTTCCAAATTCTAACATGTCTGTATCTACGGGGGATCGAACCTGGTACCTTCGGAATGAGAGGTCAACAGCTTGGCTCTTGACCAATGTGTATTTCCACTTGGCATCCCGATAGGAATGCAGGCTTTGATAGTGCTAATCACAGAGCCGATCATGCTTGGGAGACGCAGGTGAAAGTGAGTAGTGCAATACATCGGTGAGTGTTTGGTGATGGTGGTAGGTCAGTGACCTGATAGACTAATTGCTGGGTGCTTCGGCATGTCACTGTATGGCACTGTTTAGCTAGGAGGAGGGGGGAGGTGTGGATATAGTGTGTGTGTGTGTGTGTGTGTGAGTGTGTTGGTATGTTGACATTGTATTGCATTGAAAACCTGGAGGGCATAGCGGCATAGCTGGGGAAAGAGATCGATCTATCTATCTATCTATCTATCTATCTATCTATCTATCTGTCTGTCTGTCTGTCTGTCTGTCTGTCTGTCTGTCTGTCTGTCTGTCTGTCTGTCTGTCTGTCTGTCTGTCTGTCTGTCTGTCTGTCTGTCTGTCTGTCTGTCTGTCTGTCTATCTATCTATATATCTGTCTATCTATCTATCTATCTATTTATCTATCCATCTATCTATCTATCTGTTGACAGAATGGTAAGCAAAAGAGAGGAAAAAATTGACAAGTGCTTATTGATTTAATGGATCCGCCGGTTAAAAGGATGACAACCTTTCATTTAAAAGGTTCCAGCAACCGCTAGCTGTGAAATTGGTCTTAGCCGACCCTAACTGTGTTATTGCAATCAGACGGACAGGGAATGAACTCTGGGCGGCTGAGTTTTCTCCCTTACCACCAAAGGGAGGTAAGGCGTAAGTAAATTTAGTAACTCTCGTGCGGTTCTTGTAGCTTAAAGGTTGGTTTAACTTCCCGTCATGAAGACAGATTGATCGGAGATGGTCATTGGAGTGATAGGGTGACAAAACCGCTCTCAGAGACAGCCGAACACCGTTCATCCCTTACCATGCTTTCCAGGCCCAGAAAGACACTGTCTATTCCAAAACTTCTGGAAATACTCGAAAATATGAGATTGTGAATAAGAAAACCCGACTTAAGTCGGCAAAGCTGATTTTAAGAAAAACGGCTTTGAAGTGAAAATATGGATCCGACACAAACTTCCAACTCGGATGTGGTTTTGGGGACAGAGGCACGATACAGGGTAAATTATAGATGAGCAGTGAACACCACTCACTATGATCTCTATAAGGGCTTTGAAATCAGACTACGGTCTCCTAACAACAATCACTCCAATATTACTTGGTCAATTAGCTATTGCCACTTATAGGGTTAAATGCCGTTTTCTCAAAATCTTGTTTTAGGGGGGGGGGGGGGGGGTCACTGACTTCAATTTATCAGAAATGTCTTGTCTTTTATTATATGTACAGAACTCAAAATGCCATGTTGCCGACTTAAGCCTGGCTTTCTCATGCACACTCACATATGCTTAAAAAGAGGTAAATAAATGGGTTTGCGTTTGTCTTTCGAGAAAGGATGTCAAAATGATAAAGGTCACATTGTTCTAGAAAGGAAAGCAAGAAGAGCGATAGAATACAACAGAATGATAGGACAGAAGGAGACTCTACCAGAAGCGCCCACCAACCACCAACAGATAAATAAATGGAACAAGTCAAGAACACAAAAGTAATCACTATACTGTGACAGTAGAAAGGCTGTTATACATCAATGTTATAGACCCTTTTCATTTCCCGATCTCCATATCACGTGATTTGCAAATAAAATGGCGGCGTGCCCCACTTGTAGGGCGGAAGCGATGGACAACGGTCGCACGATGCCATCGTCTTGTTGGGCACGCATCCAACTGTACAAACCCGTTACGTGCTGGTTCTGGCATAAAAATGCATCTTTGCTTAGACTGTGCACATATTCAGACGCCATCACTAAGGCAAGTGGAGTTTTTTGCCCTACAGGGTGATTTTCGAAGCCGTGCGGCTCCCCACAAACAACCGTAAGGCGGAAGTGAAAAGGGTCCATAGAGCTGCCAATCGTGGCATCTGAAAACAAGCCAAGAGAAGAAGCTGGACTTCTTGGACCTTGATCTATTTATTAGAATCCAAACGTCCAAAACTAGCCAAAAAAAAACGTTGAAAAGTGCAAAAAGTGCACTTATCGTGCCGACGCATCGTTAAACCCAAACTCAAACCCCCAAAAATTCAACCTGCGTTATTTTCAAAGTTCAAAGCCGAACTTCAAAACCACGGCGAAATCTCGAGTTTCCAGACAAACAATTATTGATGACGCCGTGCGCATGCGGCCATTTTCAAGTTCTCCTGTTGGCGGACATCACGTGCAGCCACCTATTGGTTGATCAAGATACGCTAACACTGTTGGTATTATCTCCTCTTTATTTCTGATTCTCGTTATTTCCCCTGTCTTCCCGGCATGCCCGGTTTTATTTCCGGCGTTCTGTTGGTGAGAGGAAGTCGAAGCTCTCAGGGAGAGGAAGAGCTGGGGGTGGATTGCCGTAGGGGGAGGGAGGTGGTAGTGACAAATTAGGAGATGGGAGGATAACATGTGGGCTAAGAGAAAGAGAGGGAAAGCCAACAGATAGACAGACAGACAGACAGACAGACAGACAGACAGACAGACAGACAGACAGATAGATAGATAAACTGGCAGACAGACAGACAGAAAGAAAGAAAGAAAGAAAGAAAGAAAGAAAGAAAGAAAAGAAGGAAGGAAGGAAGGAAGGAAGGAAGGAAGGAAGGAAGGAATGAAGGAAGAAGGAAAGAAAGAAAGAAAGAAAGAAAGAAAGATAGATAGATAGATAGATAGATAGATAGATAGATAGATAGATAGATAGATAGATAGATAGATAGATAGATATACAGACAGACAGACAGACAGACAGACAGACAGACAGATAGATAGATAGATAGATAGATAGATAGATAGATCGATGGAATTGCGGGCAGACAGGTTGGTGGACAGATAGGTTGGTGGACAGATAGGCCAGCAGACAGACAGAAAGAGAATTATGAAAATATAGAAAGGTTGACAGACAGACATGGCAGACGCATGTAAAAAAATAATAACAAAAATAAACCCTTTGAACGTGTAAAAAGGTTGGCATTTTGCTTCGGCCATTTCTTTGGTAAAAAATGGCCTGGCTTTGTCCAGTCTGACATGTCTCAATAATTCATGTCCTCCACTGCATGTCTGTCGTAAACATGCCCGTGTCTGCTCACAGATCTAGGCCATACGCAATTATTTCTTCAGAATTTCTATTTGCGTCATGCGGACATATTTGAACAGTGAGCTGCGTTCAGGTCTACACACTCGAGCCAAAAAGTTAAGCAACCCTGGGTTATGCTCAGAACTGACAACTTTATTTTTCAATTAATTCAAACACGTTCATTGGAATCAATTTATTGTTATGTAAGTCTGAAATCACATTCAATTTCATTTTACCCACCCCAAAAATGGGGCTTAATGACTTAAACAAAATTTTCTTTTATACAAAAACAAAAAAGTCAATAATTGAATGGCAAGAGTTCACAAAATAAAGTTAGTGAAGGTTGCTTAACTTTTTGGCTCGAGTGTAAATTTTAGGAGGTTTCGCTGTTCTTGGCATTTACACTTAATTATTCTTGTGTTTATTTTTAATTATTTTTCTTATTCTTGTGTTTTTTGGATGATTAGTTTTTTGTAGTTTTTTTTTTTTTTTTTTTGTGATAAGGATTAGTTATTTTGTTTTTTAAAATAAGTTTGCCCTGGCAGAGGCCTTGTTCGGCCTACTCTTCTC
This sequence comes from Onchidella celtica, assembly GCA_963931925.1. Lineage (NCBI taxonomy): Eukaryota > Metazoa > Mollusca > Gastropoda > Systellommatophora > Onchidiidae > Onchidella > Onchidella celtica. The sequence continues at coordinate 30,626,048 of OZ007584.1, forward strand.
GACTTTCAACTGCCAAGGTATCTTTAATCTGCGCAATCGTTCAAAATAGCGGAACACTTTCTTCTGTTCAACTCAGCTGTGGCTCAAAGTCAACTAAAGTATTAAAAATATAGCCAACTTCAGGACCTTTGATATGTATATTACATGCCCACGTACACCTTTACGCCTTTCTATGCGTGGTATGATAATGTAGAATATAAGTCTCAGTGGTTAAAAAGCCTTTCATGATGACGTTGGAGGCCTTACCTTCCTTAAAATATTATATCTTATTATGAGTTTGGCTACAATGCCGGAATAGCCACACTTTCGTTTCAAAAGATGCTTAATGCTCCGCTTCTGAAAGGAAATACCCCCTCTGCAAGATGGTCAGATTTTCCGTCCAAATGTACAAAATCAATCAAGGACAGGGCTGATTATTAACATACCCATTTATCCCTTCATCCCCTCCCTTTTCGAGTCGTTTTGCCTTCAAAGCTGGCCCGTTTTCTCTCTCCAAAAGCCCCACTCTGAACATGAGTGCCCCGAGACGGCCAGAAGCCATTTTTCTCCCCGCGAGCGGTAAAAAGAAAGACTGGGACGACTCAAATTCAGCGGGCCACGAAAAACGAGACATGCTGAACCGGGGTAAAAACATGGATTCCTAATTTAGCGAATCAAATCGCTCTAAATCGCTACAGGTTTTCAGCGCACGCGCGGGAGGGCTTACACGCTGTCAATATTCCAAATCTCTCCCGTGAGGAAAAAGACAGTTAAAAATCCCACAAGTTCTTTACACGTTTTTGGCGTGCGAGCATCTTTCTTTCTTTTTTTTCTTTCCTGTCTTCTCTCACGCGCGCAGCCCGGTTGTTAATGTTTTTGGTGTCGAGAGTATAAATTGTTGATTCTGTGCGCATCCCAAAAAAAAGGTGATAATGACGTCACAATCAAGACTCGACCACTTCTATCTGTCCGCAAGGCAAACTTTCTTCCCTAATTTTTTTTGTAACATCCAATTTCAGCGGTTTCCAATCTGGCAACATGATTGCCCAGTATGATGGTAATATGAAACGGGATTTTTTTTTTTCCCCGATAGGGAAAACATATCCATTGGGAAACAAGGATATTGAGAACGCCCTATCACAAAACCGAGTAAATTCAAAAGACCGATTTTCACAACATAGAAAATGCCTCACTTGAAATATAATTCTTTATGTTAAATACATTTAAATATACGATGAGATAATATACCAACCATTTGTGTAGTCGCCCTACAACATGAGGTACATTTCGGCAGTACCCGATTTGGGAAAATCGTTGAAGGACATCATAGGGTCAATTTTATCGATTTTGCGTTTTCAGTATTTTTGAAAAGTTGAACCTCTTTACTATCCCCTTTCCAAGTGATAATCCTGTTTGAGATGGGCAAATGCCTCAAAACTGACTTCGAATTGAGTCATCATTAATAATTTTGATGGTGCTGATACTTTAAAAGCGTTTTTCTCAAAACTGTGGTTCTGTACCTTCCTATCTTTGAGAGGTCATATTTTCTCTGCTAATTAAATTACAGCAATAATTTTTTTTACCAAATGAAAGGATTTTGAATAACCTATTTGATGATACCAATATCTCCATACCACCAAAATGCACGAAGTGCCTCGTTTTGTCGGGCGGCTACACATTTTATTATCCTATGACGTAAATTCACTTCCTTCGTCTGAGCTTTTAACAGGACATACATGGTACACGCATCTAACGCACCTTTACATAAACAAAATCATAACTCAGTAACAGGTTTATAACCATAATTTAACATGGTATGGAACCCACAGACAAATAAAATACCCAGATTGGATGATCCCATTGTGTGACGTCACAAAACAGCGAAAGGTCCGCCATTTTAGGTTTACGGTTGCGACCGACGCTTCAGCATAGCTACAATGCAGCGGTCGCTAAAAGTCCATGCGGTCATCATTTATAACAGTTTGAAAAAAAGGCAGATGTAGAAAATAAAATGAAAGGATAAATAAGTTAATGCATTAATAATACATGGACAACCAATCTTGTCAAAATAAACGAACTTTCTACTGCAGATAGAACTAGAATCGGAATTTTCCGAGCGGCGGCCATGTTGGTCATATGGCCGCCGCTCGGGAAATTCCGTAAAAAAAAACGACACAGCCCGAAGCTTGTGTTTCCAGTCTGGTTAATTTATTAGTCTGTGATGGAACCTCAGCAAAATATGGCACACATCTAGCTATAATGGTCTTGCTGAGGTGAATTGCTGAGAGCAAAAACGATCTTCTGTATCTTTCTCTGTTTGCTTTGATGTATATAATTATTCTGTTACTCGTGGGTTATCTAGAAATTTGATAAAACGAAATACATAAATAAACTTTTGAAATTAGTTACACTCTCTCAATCAATAGAATTCCTTCAGGGCCTTCACAAAATATTTGGAAAAGGTAGGTCTACAATATTATGCCAATAAACTTGTAAGCAGTTTTATCATTGGACTAGTGATGTTGATATTGTGATCCCTCTGGTTAAAGACAAAGGATCAGTTATTGGTACGAATATTACATGTTTGAGAACCATTGTGGACTTCAAAACTAGACCGTGTTCAAGTGCCTAGAGAAACGGAGAGTGACACGCCTAAGGGTACTTGAAGTGTGCGGATTAGAGTAAAAGCAACACGCGACAAAAGAAAGCAGCAGGCAAAAAACAACCACACCAGCAACAAATTAAAGACGACAACAGCCGCAGGAAAAACGGCAACGACAATCGCCACCATTATCAGCACACCACTGCATTAACATCGACAATAACGAAAGCATCATCTACAACACCTGTCACCATAATAAAAAGAAGAAAAAGAAGGAGAATAACAACAACAAAAGCAACAACAACTGCAGCAACAATACTAACCAGGGCGGCGACAACAACAACAACGACAACGACAACGACAACGACAACGACAACGACAACGACACCAGCAAGACACATCCATAGTGCTGAAATTCTAAACACCATATCTGTCCTCGGAGATGATAGTATCTACATTGTAAAAGTCGAAAATGGCAAGATTTGAATGCTGTCTACCCCCTTTGCATGAAGCCTACGGTAATTGGATAAGCCCTACGTCAACATCCACCCACTCACCCACATAATGAGTACATAAATGTATGTACATTATATGAAATTGTGAATAAGAAAACCCGACTTAAGTCGGCAAAGCTGATTTTGAGAAAAACGGCTTTGAAGTGAAAATTATGGGTCCGACACCAACTTCTAACTTGGCTGTTGTTTAGGGGACCGTGGCATGTTACAGGGTAAACTGTAGATGAGCAGTGAACACTACTCACTATGGTCTCTATAACAGCTTTGTAATTAGACTACGGTCTCCTAACAACAATCACGCCAATATTACTTGGTCAATTAGCTGTTGCCACTTATAGGGTTAAATGCCGTTTTCTCAAAATCTTGTTTTAGCGGCGTCACTGACTTCAATTTATCAGAAATGTCTTGTCTTTTATTATATGTACAGAACTCAAAATGTCATGTCGCCGACTTATTGTGGGTTTTCTCATTATACATACAAAAAGTAAGCGCAGAAAAAAAATCTGTGGTGTCGCAGCAAGACTCGAAGCGACGACAAAACATAGCAAAAACAAAAAGTTGTATGTAGCAAAGCCCCGTGTAAGAAATAATACCCAAACGATACAACAAAACACAAAGTGAAAGAACCGACAATCCAGCTTCCGGAGGTCTACTGAACATTTCCAGGAAAAAACGAGACAAAACAAAACACATACATATTAAGACAAGATCAGACATAACTTTATTATCCTGATGTGAAGGAAATTTGTTGTCATAGCATCAGTAACAGTACTGCATTAAATACAATATCAAGGCACACAGGTCTGTAACGAATACCGCACACATGCGCATTGCTCATACAACACTGCCCGCAAAAAGGACATTTACTCACACACACTGTCAGAATAATCTATTTGGAAAACTCACATAACCAAAAAAAGAAAATCAAGCAAATAACAAATAAAAAAAGGGGTACAAAAAGCAAAAAACGGATACAAAAAAAAAAGCAAAAAACGGAGACAAAAAGCAAAAAAAATAAAAAATGACAAAACAATTGAAAGAAAAGTTTTAAAAAAAACACATTAAAGAAAACAAAACAATGCCATTGTCCCACATTCTACCTGATCCATAATTCACCGGCCAAATTCAATTTCCCAGAAATGCGCGCATTTTTATTTCCCGAGAGCTACACACGCACGTCCGCGGTGACAGTCCCTACGCTGAACTCGCAAATCAGGATTTGAGCCACATTCAAGTTTATACAGCCTCTCTCACCTAACATTTCAGTTAGCGCGCCAGTTTAGTTCTTGTTTGTTCTATCCCCATTTTCTGGAAATAAATCGAGATCTTTGAGTATGTTGAAGAGTTTAAAAGAAATCGTTGGCTTCATGACGAAGATGTGAATAGATATCAACAGCTGTACAATGAAAAGGCGAACGCTTGACTTATCTTTATGACTCAGGGACAAATTGCTCAAATTTCAAATATTTACTGTTGTGTGATTATCAAAAGTGCATGGTGGGGAGGTGGGGCAGGGGGAGTTTTACCCAACACGAGCAATTTTGTCACATCTCGTTGAGGTTTCGTGTTATGTTATGTAATACATGTATGATGAAAAGGCGAGAAATCGATGATGAGAGTAGCACATTGTCAAAAAAAAAACTGAATTTCTCGCGACACCGATTTTGGCGGTTCGTCCCTTCGTCATACACAGAAGTTAAAAGTTCGCCTTTTAGTTGTACAGCTGTTGATGTCTGTTCGCCCATTCGTCATGAATCTGACGAAATGCACACTTTAACACCTGTTTAAAACGCATTGTGGGATTATCAAGCTTATCACTGTGGGACTTATCATCCAAAACGAACGCACACTGGCCACATGTGGTTCGAATACGTTGAAATCGCCGGCCACAATAAGCATTGCTTTAGCGAAATGGTCATAGTAGCTTTTTCGGAGTCCGTTCACAGACTGGTCTCCAAAAATACTGTTATTGTGAGTATATTGGCCACCTGGCCAAAATAACATAACCAAATGATTCACGAATACTTCAAACAGTTTGGATCTCGCACAGCAATGGCTGTTGTACGGGAACACTGGAATTTTACACAGTAAACTAAAGCTTAACGGTGAACACAAATCAGTATTTTCTCTATTCAGCTTTGTATGTAGAATACGGTCCCCTAACTACAGCCACGATTGTGAATTACCTAACTTTCCAGAGAAAGCGAATTCATCGCCCACATTTCGTGCTATGGGGAAAAAACGGAAGAAGAAGAAAAGAGAAAGAAAAAAAGTGAACAACAGATTGTAAAAAAGATCTCCCAAGTTAGCCAACTCTGGCTTGCCGCCGGAGATGGAAATTACCTGACACATATTGCCTGCAGCTGCAAGCATTAGACAAATTATATAGTTACTTCCTTTTAAAAACAGAAAGAAGAAAATATGGTTTCAATTTGACCCATAATATTTTTGTGGTTGAAGCGTTTTGTTTTTTTTTCCTGTTGTTGCTGGTCTCCTTTGCTTTCTTCTGTAATAACGGTTCAGTTTTATCGGGGGTTTTCGCCTTTCGTGTTCCCTGACTCCTTTTTTAAAGCTGTGGTGAAAATCGGAGACCGCTGTCAAAACAAAGAGGCAAAGAAAGAAAGAAAGAAACACTACCTTTAACTTCCCCCTCCACACAGACTGTCCCCCTCCCTGCCATTCTCAGCTTTCTTTCTCTCTGTTTCTCTGTGACTCTCTCAATCTCTCTTTTGGACACCTATACACACGAACACATGCACACACACAAGCAGAGAGAAAGAGAGAGGGGGAGAAAGAGAGAGAGGGATATAGAAAAATAGGGACAGAGAGACAGAAAGAAAGAAAGAGAGAGAGAAATAGATAGAAAGAGAGAGAGAGAGAGACAGGGAGGGAGAGAAAGAGAGAAAGAGAGAGAGAGAGAGAGGCGGAGAGGGAGAGAAACAAAGACAGAAAGAGAGAGAGAAAGAGAGAGAGAGGCGGAGAGGGAGAGAAACAAAGACAGGAAGAGAGAGAGAGAAAGAGAGAGAGAGCCGGAGAGGGAGAGAAACAAAGACAGAAAGAGAGAGAGAAAGGCGGAGAGGGAGAGAAACAAAGACAGAAAGAGAGAGAGAGAAAGAGAGAGAGAGGCGGAGAGGGAGAGAAACAAAGACAGAAAGAGAGAGAGAGAAAGAGAGAGAAAGGCGGAGAGGGAGAGAAACAAAGACAGAAAGAGAGAGAGAGAAAGAGAGAGAGAGGCGGAGAAGGAGAGAAACAAAGACAGAAAGAGAGAGAGAAAGGCGGAGAGGGAGAGAAAGAAAGACAGAAAGAGAGAGAGAGAAAGAGAGAGAGAGGCGGAGAGGGAGAGAAACAAAGACAGAAAGAGAGAGAGAGAAAGAGAGAGAAAGGCGGAGAGGGAGAGAAACAAAGACAGAAAGAGAGAGAGAGGCGGAGAGGGAGAGAAACAAAGACAGAAAGAGAGAGAGAAAGGCGGAGAGGGAGAGAAACAAAGACAGAAAGAGAGAGAGAGAAAGAGAGAGAGAGGCGGAGAGGGAGAGAAACAAAGACAGAAAGAGAGAGAGAGAAAGAGAGAGAAAGGCGGAGAGGGAGAGAAACAAAGACAGAAAGAGAGAGAGAGAAAGAGAGAGAAAGGCGGAGAGGGAGAGAAACAAAGACAGAAAGAGAGAGAGAGAAAGAGAGAGAGAGGCGGAGAGGGAGAGAAACAAAGACAGAAAGAGAGAGAGAGAAAGAGAGAGAGAGGCGGAGAGGGAGAGAAACAAAGACAGAAAGAGAGAGAGAGAAAGAGAGAGAAAGGCGGAGAGGGGAGAAACAAAGACAGAAAGAGAGAGAGAGAAAGGGAGAGAAAGAGAGAGAGAGGCGGAGAGGGAGAGAAACAAAGACAGAAAGAGAGAGAGATAGAGAGAGAGAGAGAGACAGAGAGAGAGAGAAAGACACATAGAATGAGAGAGAGAGAGAGAAGGAGTGAGAGATACATATCCATGAGTAGAAATAGAGACAAAGACACGGAAAGACAACCAAACTAACATAGCATGCATGCACTAAAAACAAAGGGAGAGGACACGGTGCAGGAGGAATCATTAAAATTCTTCTCCTTTAGGTTTTCTCCATCCTCTTCTTCTTCATTATCATTATTACTTGTTCAATTCGCAAATCCCTCAAACATATCGTGGGCCCCCCCCCCCCTCCCTCCGGGCTGTCGACCTGTAAGCTGAAAACCGCTGAGTTTTATATTCTGCCTGGACTGAGATATAATATATCGAGAGTTGCATTTAGACGGATGTTTATTGGGGTGAGCAGGTAATACAGAAATTATACAGCTGCAGGGGGTGATAGTCAGTGAGCTGAAAGAATACCGCCGATGTGGGAGATTGGAGTAAAAACGACTTGGGAATTGCGTAACTGGCTTAAGCATAGGAGTACATTTGCCGATTTTGATCGGTGCCGATTGGTTGAATCATGACGTCACAACATTGAGATTTATTGTTTTCAAAGCTGTTGTTACTTGCACGTACGCACCCCTTGGGGGTTTTGCACTATTGGAGCGTATTTACGCGTACCTATCCCTGACCCAGGCCTTGTTCTCAACCGCAAGTCTTATCGAATAAAAAAGAAAATCTAAAAGAATAATTAACTAAGAAAGTGGATTTTTCTCATATTTTCAAGTCCCTGGTCCTATTGGGGGGTAGGATCGAGTACCTAGTCTTCTCGGATAAGGACGAAAAAATTCGGAGGGCCCGTGTGCACGTTGCGCACGTTAAAGATACCTTGGCAGTTGGAAATCGTAAAGAGCAGGCCGAAAGGCCGCTGCCCGGGCAAAATTGAAATTAATAGATTAAAATTTATCCATATCATCTCCCCCCCCCCCTCCCCCCCCCCCCCCCCGCCAGAACAAGAAATAATAAAACAAGTAGAGTGAGGTGTAAATGCCAAGGGCAGCGAACCTCCTAAAATAAAGACCTCAAATCGGAATAATTAACTAAGGCGGTTGTTTGGAGTATTTCGGGAGGAGCTCTCTAGTTCTGGGGTCAAGACAGGCTTTAAAATACGTACCCCTAGAGCGAAAAAAAAAAATAACTTGGGGACGTACGCTTGTAGAGCAAGGAGGCAGTCCTACATTGTACGGCTAATCTCTGCTTCACTCACTGTTCAGCACGTCTCACTACGTTATAGAACCTTTACTTCGTATCATGAACAAATACCTCACATTCACTCCGACACTGGCAGTTAAAGGTAATAACGGATAATTCGCTTTCACAGTCACATGCCATCATAAACACGTGTATACTTTTATATTACTATCACTCCAACAGACTGTTCTGGACCGAAGTTGATAGTTCATTTGGTCGTCATTACATGCACAATTTTCACCCGTGCAAAATATCACAAACATACATAATATGCTGGTTTCGCTCCCACATACTATTACAAACGTGTACATACACTTTTTCACTCCACCAAACTATCGCAAACGTGCACATTTACGTGACTTCCACGCTAGCAAGTTATCGGAAACATACATCGGTTTCATCCAGGTGAATTACTGCATATTATTATATACACAGGCAAAAATTTCAACCCTACAATCTGTAATGTATAAATGCACCACATTCATCCTAAACCATACATGTGTGTAGCTCGCCACTTACACAAATAGTTACGTATGAGTAGCACCCATACAAAGTGAGCTATCACATAAATATCAACTCTTACCCACTGCATCAAATACAAAATAATCTGTTGTTCGTGGTTCATTTCACATTAAAATTTGAGCACGCATATCCATTTTGTATACATGTAGTTTCTGTTAATGTCAAAGTGCAGTATCGTGTTTGTGTGGTCCTCTATAAATGTTGAAAACACGAGTTAGAAATACAATAAAAAAACAAACAACGTATAAAGTGGACAGCCAAGTCTTTTGAGAAACATGAGTTTTCCTCGCTGTGATTACATCAAAGGAGGCATTGCTCGCGTTAGCCAATTATGTTCGGCCGACTGATTGGATGTGGCGTCTCGGCATTTGAGGTTCAATGAGATCCAATTAGTTGACTGGTGTGCGAGGCCTCATTGAAATTCAATCTCTTGAGGTCACCATCCAAGTAGACGACCGACCATAGTTGGTATACGCGATGTTAAAAATGATGCATTTTCAGAGAATGTTTGAGTAAAAAGATTCGGACGTACACTCGGACAAACACACAGATAATCGTACTCACCTCCTCCTCGACAGCCGTGTTGACGCTATCCATACTTTGACTCAGAGAGGCTGGTCCGTCTTTAAGTCCCGAAGTCGGGGAGGCGGAGCTTGTGTTGATTGGCGCTGCCATCTCACCGATAAGCATGAAGATGAAAAAGTAGTTCCGTTTCTGCTGAAGCTTTAGTGCATACGGGTACTCCTATATCCTTCCGTGATGGAATGTAGGTATATCCGTAAACGTTTATTTTTCCTCCAGGAAAAAAAACAGCAAATCACAGACTTTCAGAATCAACTTACAGTAAAAGTATTGTCTTTTGTACAAGAATTTGTACTCGTAAAATCCGCTAGTTCCTTGTAGATGAAACTTCAACTAAATCTAGTTTAAAACAAGTAACAGATTTTTAGTAAACACCCGTCGGTGAACTGCAAATAACAGATACCTAGGATAATGACTAACACTAATTGTGACCACGTTGCTAAAATTGGTAATTAAGTCGCCAGAGTCGAGCGGGGGGAAAAACAGCACTTTTAACAGTGAAGGGTAGTCTCAGCCAAAACTAAGGTTTTCGTTGATTATGATACCTCAGTAGAAATTTCTTTTCAGATCTATAAACCCTTTTCACTTCCGCGTTACGGTTGTTTGCGGGGAGCCGCACGGCTTCGAAAAGCACCGTGTAGGGCAAAAACCTCCACTTGCCTTAATGATGGCATCTGAATATGTGCAGTCTAAGCAAAGATGCATTTTTATGCCAGAACTAGCATGTAACGGGTTTGTACAGACGGGTGCCCAACAAGAGGATGGCATCGTGCGACCGTTGTCCACCGCTTCCGCCCTACAAGTGGGGCACGCCGCCATTTTATTTGCAAATCACGTGATATGGAGGATGGTAAATGAAAATGGTCTATACAAAACAAATTTCGTGAATTTTACCAATATAATCAAGTTTGATTAGAACTATTTAATTCCATTTGTGAAATTTAAATGGATGACGCTCTGAATACACCAAATATCAATAAAGTACCAGTACCCCAAAAGACAATGAAATATCGCAAAGTGGCCGTAATTGTGCCGACGCGCAGCACAGACTAATAAATTAACCAGACTGGAAACACGAGCTTCGGGCTGTGTCGTTTTTTACGGAATTTCCCGAGCTGCGGTCGTATAACCAACATGGCCGCCGCTGGGGAAATTCCGATTCTAGTTCTATCTGCAGTAGAAACTTCCTTTTATTTGTCAAGATTGGTTGTACATGTATTAATTTCTTGGTGCGGAACCAAACTTCCGCGTTCAGTAGGCGCGTCAAAATGGTGTCATTCGAAATTGTAGCTATGCTGAAGCGTCGGTCGTCACCGTAAACCTAATGTGGCGGATGGTTCATGACCTTTCGCTGTTTTGTGACGTCACGCAATGGGATCATCCAGTCTGGGTATTTTATTAGTCTGTGACGCGCAGTAAAAGCCAAATCCAAATTCAAATTCAGACTCAAACCTGCGTGCGTACAAAATCTTTTCTGGACCGAGAAAAACAACAAACAAACAATCCAAAATCAGCCCTAAATGAATCAATAAATATGACCCCAATTTAAGAAAACACAACGTCATGGTGCTAACCTTTTTGCCTAATTCAGAATGTCCCTGTTACGCCATTGCCCTATCCATGGTGCGTCTATTAATGTAAAAATTCATTCAAAAGTGTCAAGCCATTATCCTGGAAATAAAACTTTCTGTAATGGCCTAAGCCTAACCCATTCATAGACATAGGCCAGTTTGGTTCTGGGGCTGTTTCAGCCCAACGTGGATGAAGGCCACTTTTACCTCGAGCCATTTTGGCCTAAGTCTGACTGCATTGCAAAAGAATTTAAATAAGTTTTTTTGCGATTTTCTCAGAAGTGCAAAAAATGACTTAGGCCAAAAGGTCAGCACCACGACGACAACTTAATCACCAATTTGATTTGATGAACCACAATTTCACAAATTCAAACTGTCTTTAAAGACATCGCGAGCGAGCACACGCCATCTCGTCTTTCGATTACACTATTCAGTAGAATGTGGAAGAAAGTAGTACTAAATTCAGAAATTGTGATTTGGAAGAAAGCTGATTCCACAAAAGCAGCCTACAACATGCGTATTTCAAAGACAATCAGTAAACTACATCATCACTTCTAATACCAAAGTGCAGAGTCTTCAACTGTGTTCCGTGGATCGCAAAAGGGAAACGCACTAAATCCAGAGCTTTTGATTGGCTACGAGCAACGCGTCACAGAACTAGGTTTGCCAAATTCGGCTCTCTCATTTCTCTGGCAGCGGTTTCACCCCTTAGTTCTCGGTGTTCAGTGTCTGCCTGCCTGTCTGTCTGCCTGCCTGCCTGTCTGTCTGTCTGTCTGTCTGTCTTTCTGTCTATCTGTCTGTCTGTCTGTCTGTCTGTCTGTCTGTCTATCTTTCTGTCTGTCTGTCTGTCTATCTATCTGTCCATTTATCTATCTATCTATCTATCTATCTATCTATCTATCTATCTATCTATCTATCTGCCTACCTGCCTGTCTGTCTGTCTGTCTGTCTGTATGTCTATCTATCGATCGTCTTATCTATTTACCTAACATTAAGTCTACCCACTTGTGCCAGACTATTTATTTATTGATTGATTTATCTATTTTATTTATTATTATTATCCTCTGTGTGTGTCTGTGCATAAAAATCTATATTACCGTGTAGGTTGCAAAATAACCAGAAATACTATCACTATTAGAGTACAAAATATAAAAAATATGTAATACCCTATAATTATTTTTTAACCCAAATGTAATCCCAGTAAACGCAGCCCCCCCCCCCCTCCTGCCTTCCCCTCTAGCCAGCACTATATTATTGCCAGCGATTTCAAGCATCAGTGATCTAAGAGAGTTCTCACAGAGCCGACAGCAAGATTTCACGTACGAGTGATCCAGAAGATTTCAATCCGTATGAAGAAAGCTCGACAAACAATCCTTTTATCCTTTGCTCTCTCAGACTAGGAAGTATAATCTTCATAATAAACATTGTCGGTGCAGCAAACACAACAGCCTAAACAGGAAGAGGTCAACAAACGAAAACATATGTTGCAGGAAAAGGTCGTATGTCATGTCTGTACGAGAACAGATGCACAATTCAAAACTGCAACTCTAATCCAGTTTCAACTGGAAATCTAGCCAAAACCGACATTAGAAACTGTCCAAAAGTCAAATCTGAAACTTGGGGTCACAAAGAACTATAAATAACCCAGCAAGAAACATTTGAACAGTGTACGACCAGCAGCAAAATTTGAACTAAAAAACTGTCCAAAAGTCAAAACTGAAACTTGGGCTCACAAATAACTATAAATAACCCAGCAAGAAACATTTGAACAATGTACGACCAGCAGCAAAATTTGCACTAAAAAACTGTCCAAAAGTCAAAACTGAAACTTGGGCTAACAAAGAACTATAAATAACCCAGCACGAAGCATTTGAACAATGTACGACCAGCGGCAAAATTTGCACTAAAAAACTGTCCAAAAGTCAAAACTGAAACTTGGGCTCACAAATAACTATAAATAACCCAGCACGAAACATTTGAACAATGTACGACCAGCAGCAAAATTTGCACTAAAAAACTGTTCAAAAGTCAAAACTGACACTTGGGCTCACATAGCACTAGACAAGATTGTTCAGGTCTTCATTTCAGGAGGGTTCGCTGCCCTTGGCATTTACACCTCACTTTTCTTGTTTTGATTTTTCTTGTAGTGGTAGAGATTCGTTGTTCTTTTAGAATTTTGCCCGGGCAGCGGCCTGTTCCGCCTGCTCTTGTCGATTTAAAACTGCCAAGATATATTTAAAGTGCGCAATGTGCACACGGGACCCTCCGAATTTTTCGTCCTTATCCGAGAAGACTAGGTGCTCGATCCTACCTCCCATAGGATCAGGGACAGGAAAATATGAGAAAAATCCCGAACTTCCAACATGCCTGCACCGACCGGGATTTGAACCAGGTACCATCGGCATGAGAGGTGCTCGCCTTGCTTCTAGACCATCATGATCATACTTTTAGGGAAATCTGAAACGTGGGCTCACCAAGTACTACAAATAACCCAGCACGAAACATTTGAACATTTTACGACCGGCAGCAAAAATTTGCATTAAAAAAACTGTCCCAAACCCAAAAGTGAAACTTGGGCTCACATAGCATTAGAAAAGAAAACTCAGCCTCACTTCTTATACGAAACATTTGAACATTTTACGGCCAGCAGTAATTTTTCATTCTTAATAGCCCTAAAACTGTCCACTTTTTCTATCAGTTCCTTTCAAACAACTACGAAACTGATATCAAAAGGTAGATTTTTTTTCTTCCAAGTTTAAGCTGGCTTTCCATGTGTAGGGAAACGGAAACCAGAACGTCAAAAAGTCCGTTTCAGTACACGTGGAAACACTTTTCCTTTTTATTATTTGATGGATTTTTTAAATGTTTCCCTTTGCCGCTTCAGTTTCTGTTCACATTAAACACAGTTTAAGATAAGCCCTTTTACTATTAGTAATAGAATGGGTATTTACATTAATATTACTATTGGTTTTGCGTTTTGTCAAATGAAAGCAAAATTTGTACACAAAAAGCGTAGTACCTAGTTTTGCTCTAGTCAATAGATGTAAGCTGAAGCTGGGGGGGGGGGGGGCAGAGCACTAAGATAATAGTTCAGAGAAAATATGAGTCGAATTAAAGTTGTAATGCCTAGTTAGTGCTCAGATAAGCAAAGTGGGAGTGAAAGAAGGAAGAAAGAGAAATGATCAAGATGGGGATTAGAACTCGCGACCTCTGCTACGGCACCCGTCGCCTTGCCAAGAAGAAAACAGATCGCTAAACCGTTCGGCCACTCCGTCTCTCAAAAAAAAAAAAAAAAACGATCGTAGCCGAACTATCTCGCGGGGTCTCTTGCTGACTTGAGTGCCGTAGCAGAGGTCGCGGGTTCTAATGCCATCTGGATCATTTCTCTTTCTTCCGTTTTTCACTCCCGCTTTGCTTTTTCCGAGCACTAACTAGTCACTACATTTTTAATTCGCCTCATATTTTCTCTAGTTTTGCTCTGTTGGATGCAGTTTTTAACGAACAAGCGAAACAAAATCTAATTTTTAAATTAGTTTTTTTTAAAGATATGTTGTTTTTTTTTTTTTTAGTTCAACTAGCTGAGTTGCCCGGCCCTGCCCGGGACAAATCGATTTATTAGTTTCAGTTCTGGGTGATTATTATGGACCTGCTTCATTTTGCCTGTTCCTTTAGCTTTATTTTATTTTTGTTTTTTTGTTTTTAGATAAGTTTTACTGCTCTCCCTTTGCGCGTTGACATCCTGCGCATCCCGTCAGCATCCGTCAAATGGCAATGATTTGCGCACGGGTTAGTTTGTTTGTTAGTGCACACATCGCAGGAAGTGATAACGTCATGTGTAGACGGTAGTGGGCTATTATTAGAAACATACATCAATATGTTATTGATCGTAAATTTCGGATCAAACCCTCTCGTGAATTTCGTCGTTAATTATAACCGCATTTACCGATTAACTCAGAAATAACAAACGGTTTTGTTTGTGTATAGCGATAGGAACAATGTTCGCTATCCCATAATTCTTTGTGCCAAATTTCAGGTCGGTGCGTTGTGTAGTTTCCGAGTCCATAGGACTATTAGGGGTTTTGTTGTAGCTTTATTATATAGATGAGCGTTGATTCTATACAGAGGAATGACAGGCCACATTATTCACTAACACATTCATGTATTTCTGTTTGCTTCTTATTTAGGTTTTACGACACTTTTTTCTATATAAATTCTGACACTGTCAAAGACGAGATTTTTGGCAGTCGTTAGTCTCCTCGGTCAGTGAGTACCTCAAAAACACCACGAGCACCACAACACACTAAAACAAACACGTTTGATCAAACACGACTTCCAATACATTTTCCAGTAATTATAAACACCGCTAGTTGCTTAATTTTTAATTACACTACTATGCAGATTTACACAGCCCTGAATAAAGCAAAGTCCAGTCCAGTCCGATAATTTGCACAGATGAGAGTTATTAACCCTTCCTTACTGAACGTTCTACGCTACACGAACACTTAGAGCAAAGATCCGTTTGGCTCACTCAGAAACACACAAACCCACTCCACAAATGCAAGCAATACTCGCAGCTGGACTCTCCACAACATATAAATGATACTTTTATTCTCGTTTCGTTTCAGGCCGTTTCCCCGCTATGACACTTATACTATCCAAGCGAGTCAGGCTCAAGTGGGGTCGGTCCTAGTTTTTAATTCATTGGAGAGTGGTCCTTCTTCTCACTTCCGGGCTGAAAGGGGGCGTGTCCCTGCGGAGATATAATACACTAATTAGTCTCTTTGTCAGTGATAATGTGGGGGGGGGGGGGTAGGGGTTGGGTAATGAGCGGGATAGAGTGAAGGGAATAGTAGAGGATTGAGAGAATGGAGTGTGAGTAGAGGAATAAGAGAGATAGGTATGCAAGATAATACAAAAGGTCGAGGTGGAAAGTGAGCAAATTAGGAGTGACGGAAATAGACACAAAGAAAGGGGGGGGGGGGGGAGAGAAAAGAAAAATGGCCATAACTTATAGACATGAAATGAAAGTGGCCAAGAGATGTAAAGACAGCGTCGTCATCATGAAAGTTATCATCATCATCATCATCATCATCACTTACATCATCATCATCATCATCATCACTTACATCATCATCATCATCATCATCATCATCATCATCATCACTATCATCATCATCATCATCATCATCATTATCATCATCATCACTATCATCATCATCATCATCATCATCATCATCATCACCATCATCATCATCACTATCATCATCACCATCATCATCATTATCATCATCATCATCATCACCATCATCATCATCATTATCATCATCATCATCATCATAATCATCATCATCACCATCATCATCATCATCATCATCATCACTATCATCACCATCCTCATCATCATCATCCACATTAAGGCGACCTGAACTGCAGCACGAACGGAAAGAAACAAAACTGCAACAACATCAACACAGCATAAACAACAATCACAATAAACCACCATCATCAGTATTAACAACAACAACTACTACTACTACAACAACTACTACTACTATTAGTACAACAACTACTACTACTACTACAACTGCTACTACTATTACCACTGCTACTACTACTACTACCATTTGTACTACTACTACTACAACTATTACTACGACACTGAACCTATCACAATCAACAACAGCAACAACAACATCTACAACAACAGCAACTACGACAATGTTATAAACAAACAATTCAAATCTCCCACCATTACTAAAAAATATCCGCATAGCAAAAGTCTCAGATGAGCGAGAGCCCCATCATAATAACTGCCGCTTAACATAAGCCTGAATGTCCGTCACAGAAACGCGATTCCCTTCAAAAGCCCGGATTTCTAGACTGCAAATTGGCTCATCCTGATAGAGCATTGCCTGGTCGGTCCTCGGAGGGTTAATGTGATTTGCAGGGGGTTCAACCTGATACGGCACTTTGTGGTGGTGCTTGTTCGTTCATTTAGTGTTAACTCAATTGTGATCAACGCGACTTGGGCGTGGGTTGCCGAGGGATAGAAAGGAATGAGGGTTTCAATGGACGGATGAATAAAGGAATGAATATGAATAAATGGAGGGTGCCGGAGGAAGAGGAGGGTGGAGAGTGAAATGAGGAGAGAATGAAGGAAGAGGAGGTGTGGTTGTGAGGAGCAGTACGATGATGGAATACATTGTAAACATAATATTATAATCACGGAAACATAACAGCAAAGATGTGAATACAAAAGAAGGATCTGGAGAGCGAAGGAAAGAGAGAGGGAGAGATAGCGGGAGAAACAGAGGGGAGAGAAGGAAGAAGAGAGAAGGAGAGAGAGGGTGAGAGGGTGGGAATGAGAGAAGGATTGGAGAGAGGGAGCGGCGGAGAAAGAAGACATTCAGGAGGCCAGAGGGAGAGTGAGAGAGAGAGAGAGAGAGAGAGTGCCAGAGAGAGAGAGTGCTAGTGAGAGAGAAAGACAGAGAGAGTGCTATTGAGAGAGAGTGTGTGTGTGTTAGAGAGAGAGAGAGAGAGAGAGAGAGAGCTAGAGAAAGAGAGAGACTGCGGAGAGAGAGAGAATGCTAGAGAGAGAGAGAGAGATACAGAATGACAGGTTGAACAAGAGAGAGGGACAGAGAGAGAGAGAAGGATGGAAGAAGGGAGAAGAAGAGGTCGGGAGTATAACACGGAAAAAATGAATGGATGAGAAAGATCGGTTAGCTGTGGGAAATCTTACAAGACGACAGAACTCAAAGCACTCAATATGGCGCTCAAGCTCATTAATGAGCTCAGATGAACTTGTTATATGAAATAAAATATAATTATCGGCATAACTCATCAGATATTTCGTTTAAAAACGAAACGTTATCTCAATAAAAACTTGCATCAAAATTTATCAAGTGCATATCATATTCATGGAATAACCCCGTCAATGATCATAATCGGAGATCAGCAACGAGCAGGAAGTTATATCCAGTACATGAAATTCGATTACCAATATAATCCCATTGCTTTTCGTTCATTCGGCTCGATGATAATTACAAGTGGCTAGCTGGAACCGAAGTTAATGTTGAACGATTCTTTTTCTAGGAAATGGGAATTTCATTGGGGCAGATTTTTTCATATTTTGCAGTATACTTGTTGGAAGAGAGGGCATTTCCAGGAAAGGGCTGATAGAGCCTGAGGGATATAGGAGACATGCCTGGACAGGGTGGGACATTGAAAGAGAGAGAGAGACGGGGGGACAGGGAGAGAGAACAAAGGAGAGACAGAGAGAAACAGAAATGGCTAGAAAGAAAGAAAGGGAAAGATGAGGCGAAAGCAATAGATAGACAGACAGAGTGGAGACACAGAAAGAGTATTGGGCGAGAAGGATATACAGATAGATAGACAGACAGATAGACGGACAGATAGATAGATAGATAGATAGATAGAGAGATAGAGAGAGAGAGAGAGAGAGAGAGAGAGAGAGAGACAGACAGACAGACAGACAGACAGACAGACAGACAGACAGACAGACAGACAGACAGACAGACAGACAGACAGACAGACAGACAGACAGACAGACAGACAGACAGACAGACAGACAGATAGATAGATAGATAGATAGATAGATAGATAGATATAGACCGAGAGAGAGAGAGAGAAAGAGAGAGAGTGAAAAATAGCGAGAAAGAGGGAGAGAGAGAGAGAGATTCCCTATTCAGTGCGGTTAGCTATAAAAGACACAAGCCTTCATTTCGTCTTCCCCAGGCTGAAACACTCAAATTTTCAGATAGGACAGTTTTGCGCAATGAACCATCGTAGAATAACAAGTCTCTGAAAGACCAGGATGAAAGCGGAGATAATGCGTGGAAAGCGATAAAATAACATGATGGCAAAAATTCCACCCGGGGTCCATTCATGGGTTCAGAAATTTAAAAAAAAAATATATAAAAGACATTAGGGAGGCGGAGAGGGGGAATTTGGATGAGTTTGTGCCAAGAAAATGAGTTCAAATCTGATTGAAAGCGAGTGTTCGTCCGCCGGCAAACAAGGGTTAATTTGATTACGGCATCGCATTAAAGTTGGAAATTGACTAGCTCAGAGATTGATATGTGGTAGGGATTGATAGAGGAATGGACGGATGAATGGATGGAAGGGTGGGTGGATGAGTGGAGGGATGGATGGATGGATAGTTGAGTGAGTGACTGGGTTGATGGGAGGATGGATGTATGGATGGATGGATGGACTGATGGATGAGTGGGCGAGTGGGTGGATTAATGGATAGAGGAATGGACGGATGACTAGATGGAAGGGTGGATGGATGAGTGGGGGGATGGATGGATGGATAGTTGTGAGTGAGTGAGTGAGTGGGTTGATGGAAGGAGTGATGGATGAGTGGCGGGTGGGTGGATTAATGGATAGACGGATGGATGGGTGTATGGATATATGAGTGGGTGGATGGATGAGTGGGTGGACAGACGGATGAATGGGTGTATGGAAGAGTGGGTGAGTGGGTGGAATGATGGATGAGTGGGTGGATGGGTGGAGGGAGGGATGGATGGATGGATGAGTGAGTGGATGTGTGCTTTAAATGGATGAATGGATGGATGTATGATTGGTTGAGTGGATGGACGGATGAGTGGGTGGATGGATGGATGAGTGGGTGGATGGATTTGTAAGTGGATGGATGGATGGACGGACGAGCGAGCGGATGGGTGGAGGGATGGATGGATGGATGGATGGATGGATGGTTGTGGGTGGGTGGATGTGGGGATGTGTGGTTTAAATGGATGAATCGATGGATGGGTGATTGGGTGAATGGCTGGATGAATGGATGGATGGATAGACATGTGGACGGCTGGATAGATAGATAGATAGATAGATAGATAGATAGATAGATAGATAGATAGATAGATAGATAGATAGATACATAGATAGATAGATAGATAGATAGAGAGAGAGATAGACAGATAGATAGATAGATAGATAGATGGACGGTCTAACGGACGGACTGATTGACAAGCAGGCAGACAGACAGACAGACAGACAGACAGACAGACAGACAGACAGACGGACGGACGGACGGATGGATGGATGGAAGGAGGCATAGATAGATGTGAATATGTGCACTCAATTTACCTTCGCTTGCCGTCAGTAATCCTAAGACTTTTCAAAATGAATCGGAATGTCCCTGGAGGTAAACGGTGGGGGGAGGTGGCGGGGGGGGGGGGTTAGGGGAGGGGGGGGAGTGGGGAGGGGGAAGGGCCTAAAACACGAGTCATTGATTCCCTTTTGGCGAGAGTTAAAATTACGGTGGCCAGAAAAATGTGGGACATGAGATAATGTCACGATAAGTGAATATTCTTGAGGGTAGCCAGGAATTCGTTTGTTTACCGACTGGCTACAGTGTTAAGGGAATACATCACCATGACATGTGTCAGCTATGTAAACAAACAGAGGAAACGGCTGTCTTTGAGATACAGCCTGGATCAGAAGTGCTGGGAGATGTATCCTTCATCGGTAACTGCACATTATGCTGAAGATTTGTTGGCATCAAGGGTGTAATGACAAGCCAGGAATGACAGAAACCGCCACAGAAAAAGGAATGAAAATAGAAAAAGAAGTAGAAAAAGAAAGACAGATGGACGAAATAAAAAAACAAAGTAATCAAGGGAGCAAGAAAGAATGAAGAAGAAAGGAAAGAGTGAAGGAAAGAATAAAAAAAAAAAGACAGGAACAACAAAGGTCAGAAATGGAGGAGACAATGCTACATAGTTGATGCTTTTTGTCATCAAGAATGTAAGACAGTTTAAGAATGATGGAAAGTGACAAGAAAAAAAAAAAAAGGGCAAGGTGGCGACGAAGAAAGAAAGAAAGAGTAATGGATGAAAGAAAAGGAAAGAAAGAAAGAAAGAAAGGGATAAACGGACGAAAGGGACAAAAGAGGGAAAGAAAGAGGGCAGGAATGAAAGAATGAATGAAAGGGTGACTGAATGATAGATTGGTAGAAGAAAGAAAGAAAGAAAGAAAGAAAGAAAGAAAGAAAGAAAGAAAGAAAGAAAGAAAGAAAGAAAAAATAATGATGTAGTAGTTAAATAATGGTTTAGGGGATGACAAAGAAATATCAGAAACAGACAGAAAGACAGAAAGACACAAAGAAAGAAAGACACAAAGACAGAAAGACACAAAGAAAGAAAGAAGGACAGAAAGAAAGAAAGACAGAAAGAAAGAAAGAAAGAAAAACAGAAAGAAAGAAAGACAGAAAGAAAAAAAGAAAGACAGACAGAAAGAAAGAAAAAAAGAAAAAAAAAGAAAGACAGAAAAAAAAGAAAAAAAGACAGAAAGAAAGAAAGACAAAAAAGAAAGACAGAAAGACAGAAAGAAAGAAAGACAAAAAGAAAGATAGAAAGACAGAATGAAAGAACGACAGAAAGAAAGGAAGACAGAAAGAAAGAAAAGAGTGAGATAATATTAACATTTTCTTGCATCAAGAGTAGAAAGATTCTATATCTTAGGAATGGCAGAAAGCGCTTGAGAAAGAGAGAATGAAAATAGTGAGATAATACTAGAGGGTTAGCACTTTCTGATATCAAGGGTAAACAGATTCTACAGATAGATTAGATAAGACAAGAATCACTTTACTATCCCATTAAAGCAATTCTCGTTCACAGAACGTTTACGAGCACATACTACATGTTACACACAACTTACACATCCTCACATAAACATATCACAATTCAATAAACTGAATAATATTCATTCGTGCAGTGACATGTTCCGGAATGACAGAACGCGCTTAAAAAGAACAAAAAGAAAGAAAGAAAGAAAAAAGCGCAAATGCGTAACGACATACGCGTATTTATTGCGCAATACGTTTATTCTTCAAGAAGCCGAGCGAGACAGCGGCCGTAGATTGTCATAAATCATACAGGCAGACAGATTGGCAGGCTAACTTGTTGGCGTGATGAAAAGCTATGTGGATAACTTCAAGTGGCAAAGCTAGTGAATCGCTGACAGCAAGCGAGATGGTGGGAGGAAATATGAAAGAAAGAGTATGTATAAAAAAGAAAAAGCCTGTTAGAAAGATGTATAGCAACAGCAGAAAGAATGCTAAAATTGAAAACAATCAGCGCGTGAAAGTGGGATATCACAGAGAGAGCGAGAGAGAGAGAGATAGATAGATAGACAGACAGTCAGACAGACAGACAGACAGATAGATAGATAGATAGATAGAAAGATAGATGGATGGACAGGTAAATAGATAGATAGATACATAGATAGATAGATAGATAGATAGACAGACAGACAGACAGACAGATTGGCAGATAGATAGGTAGACAGACAGACAGACAGACAGACAGACAGACAGACAGACAGACATATAGATAGATAGATAGATAGATAGATAGATAGATAGATAGATAGATAGGCAGACAGACAGACAGACAGACAGACAGACAGACAGATAGATAGATAGATAGATAGATAGATAGATAGATAGATAGATAGATAGATAGGCAGGCAGGCAAGCAGACAGACAAACAGGCAGACAGACAGTTAGATAGATAGATACATACATAGACAGATAGATAGAAGGGCAGACAGACAGACAGACAGATAGATATATAGACAGACAGACAGACAAACAAGCATATAAATAGATCACTAGAACAACCAGACCCCCCCCCCAACTCTAACAAGACCAAGATCTCCCCAACTCCCAAGTCTAAGTGACAGACAAGAGGAGATTGCATGGAGATAACGACATGAATTGAAGAGAAAGGTGAAGGAGATAAAACAGACTTTACAATCTCAGACAGAACAATATGAAGGAGACAAATGTCTGACAAGTAAATCTAGGCAGGGTGACAGGAATGAGGGAGAGACAGAGAGAGAGAGAGAGAGAGAGAAGAGAGAAATTAACAATGAGGGAAATTACGCAGAGGAAGAAGGGAGGGGGGAATGGGAATGAGAGAAAGAGAGAGAAGGGGGAGAAAGAAGAAAGAGAGACAGTGAGTTGGGGTGGGGGGGGGGGGGAGGCTGATGAAACGAACGAATTTCTAAAAACAGGGAGGGGTGAAGATAAAAAGAGTGGGGAAAGTGAGAGTCAAGGAAGGAAGGAAGGAAGGAAGAATATAATAATGGCAAGATGGAAGAGGAAGGTTGCGAGTTGACAGTGAGACAGAAAGAGACAGAGGCAGAGACAGAGGGAGAGAGAGAGAGAGAAAGAGAGAAAGACAGAGACAGAGGGAGAGAAAGAGGGAGAGAGAGACAGAGACAGAGAGAGAGGAAAAGACAGAGACAGAGAGGGAGAGAGAGACAGAGACAGCGAGAGAGACAGAGACAGATTGAGAGAGAGACAGAGAGAGAGAGAGACAGAGACAGAGGGAGAGAGAGAGACAGAGACAGAACGAGAGAGAGAGAGAGACAGAGGGAGAGAGAGAGAGGGAGAGACAGAGACAGAGACAGATTGACAGAGAGACAGAGAGAGAGAGACAGAGACAGAGGGAGAGAGAGAGACAGAGACAGAACGAGAGAGAGAGACAGAGACAGAGGGAGAGAGAGAGGGAGAGAGAGAGACAGAGACAGATTGAGAGAGAGACAGAGAGAGAGAGACAGAGACAGGGAGAGAGAGATACAGAGACAGAACGAGAGAGAGAGACAGAGACAGATTGAGGGAGAGACAAAGACAGAGGGAGAGAGACAGAGGGAGAGAGAGAGACAGAGACAGAGGGAGAGAGAGAGACAGAGACAGAGGGAGACAGAGAGGGAGAGAGAGAGAGGGAGAGGGAGAGAGAGAGAGACAGAGACAGAGAGAGAGAGAGACAGAGACAGAGGGAGAGACAGAGACAGAGGGGGAGAGAGAGACAGGGACAGAGGGAGAGAGAGAGACAGAGACAGAGGGAGAGAGAGACAGAGACAGAGGGAGAGAGAGACAGAGACAGAGGGAGAGAGAGAGACAGAGACAGAGGGAGAGAGAGAGACAGAGACAGAGGGAGAGAGAGAGACAGAGACGGAGAGCGACAGAGTCAATGGAGAGAGAGACAGAGCAAGTGAGAGACAGACAGACACAAAGAGGGAGTTAAACATACACAAGAGGCAACAGTAACAGGAAAACCTCCCAAGAGGAAGAATGAGGAATGAAAAAGATTATCCGCCAAGCATCAAAAGAGAGAGGGAGAGAGAGAGAGAGAGAGAGACCGAGCGAATGGTTAAGTGTTAATTATAACAAAAACACCAGTCAAACAAACAGATTGATGTACACACAGAAACAGGGATTAGAGAGCGCAATTAGTGTCAAGGATAATTTCTAGAGAATATAAGACCCAGGGATTCCATGATAGAAGGCTAATCTTGCACTAGCAAATTGGTGTCAGACTCCCAAGCTTATCGACAGAGTTGGCAGCAACAACAGATACATAATACAATGCTTTCCGCTATGCAGCGGGCGTTATCAACTGCCCAGAGCCAGTTATTTATAATTATAAACAAGGGCATACAATAATAATGTATTTCGTATAGCTAGCTATTTATAATTATAAACAAGGGTACACCCGATATACTGAATATTGGGAAGATCTATTCTTTCTTCCACTATATGTCCACAAATTGCGCGCGTATAAACATGGTGAGTAGGCCTACTACTCTTTTTCGTCTAACTGTGAAAGGGCGTGGTGCGCATTATTGCATTGTTGGCGTCGATGATACGCACCCAAGTTGACGAATGGAATAATAATGACCAATTAATCCGTCTCGATAATCCTTGTCTCGGGTACACATAATGTATTGCATAAGCCGTCTGAATTCAAAAAGGGCGTCATTTTATTTATTTCCTCGTATCAATGATTTTCTCATTTTAAGAGAGAGCGCTTCGAAGTTTTCTTCACTTTAGTTATTCTTGGATGTGGCAAAAAAAACCCACAAAAAACACCAAACCCAGTTCTGCTTATGACGTCAAAACTATTAAAGACATCGATACGTCACTTTGTAAGATTATATTGATCTCATTATTAGCACTGACATTTTAGTCACAACTCAAAACCACCAATACTTATCATGGAAACGCCAGCACTTCAGCTAGACGACGGTTTATTTATGTTTATTTTTGTCAATTTTTAGTTAATTAATTAAATATTTACTTTTAGTTTTTTTGCTGTTGTTTTTTCTTTTTTGCGGGCGACATGCCTATTTTTGTAGACATTTCTTATTATTTATCAATAAACACATTTCTTTCGTGGTATATAATATTTACAGTTGTCCATGTCAAGACCTCAATCCTTGTTAGTTCCAACTCCACTTTTAGCACAACCGAGCAGTTCAACGTTAAATGTTTGCGGCTTTAGTTATTATGATAAGGAGTTAGAAAAAATCGGAACTGTGAAACAGCTTGATAAGTGCCGCAACGCATTTTAAACAAGTGTCAAAGTGTGGCATTTGTTATATCTCTTCTACATACTAAAAGATCTCCAGTTTTTCAGAAAATGGAGATAGAACAGACAAGAATTAAGATCGCTATGCACTTGATTATTCTAAATTAGCTTTGCACGTTTCAGATGTTATAATTAAGTCACAGGGCAACAGGGGGGTAAAAAGCCCACCCACAAAGGCCTTCAAAAGGACAATATAAAAACATATCACTAACTTCACAATGCCAAAACTAGGACTTTTGTTTCTGATGAAGAGATTAGAGAAACTCGCGCCAACTTCCCAGCTGTCTTAGCGCGTTTCGTCCAGTCTCTAATCTATCACGTATTTTCTCTCAGCTTACGTCTTATCTATTCTCAATGCCAAATGTGATTCTCGTCCAGGCACGGCAAACTGTCGTAAGTACGAAAATTTGACGTTTTCGGGAATTGTGGCTCGTGCTCTCGTAAGTTGAAGAAGTTACTTCTAGAAAGTGGTCAAGTCACATTTTGATAAAAAAAAAACAGAACTGCGCATATCAGTGCAGAATAGAACAAAGGGGGAGGGGGGCTATCTATTTATAGTAACATCATCCTTCCATCGTTAACCAGCACTGAGAAAGTTTGATTTGAAAGTGGGTCACAGGAATGCAAGAAGAAGTTTACGTCCACAGTTGTTGTTTGTTTGTTTTTTTCATTTTCTGGAAATGACTCAAAATGTGATTTATCCCTGATCTTGAACTTCAATTAATGCAAGTGATTAATTGAAAGGTTTAGTTCTATTCCATGCATTAGTCTGTCTGGACCCCGGGAACAAATACTAAAGTGGTGCATAATGACCATCGAGTATACTGTCTTCGGTACTAAGCACATTGACCCATTACTGTTATCATTAGAAAGTGCTGCTGTCCAAGCAAGAACTCGCAGTTAAGTAGAAATTATTCTGTTTAGATTCTATACGTTTCCTATTCAAATCTTTTACTGTTCGATGTTTGTATTTGTCCAAGTTTCCATTTTATTTCTCTGTTGTTGTTTTTTTCCCCCCTTGAACAAGGCTGGAGCCGAAATATCGGCCATTTTCTGTCTTCTCTTTTAGTTCGCGTTTCATTGTATTGTTTATTTCTTACGCGAGGCTTTGCTACATACACTTTTTCCTTTTTGCTAAATTTTGACTTTCCTATAGGCCATTTTAATTTACCGTCCTCCATATCACGTGATTTGCAAACAAAATGGCGGCGTGTAGGGCGGAAGCGGTGGACAACGGTCGAACGATGCCATCCTGTTGTTGGGCACCCAACTGTTCAAACCCGTTACGTGCTGGTTCTGGCATAAAAATACATCTTTGCTTTGAATGTGCACATATTCAGATGCCATCATCAAGGCAAGTTGAGGTTTTTGCCCTACACGGTGCTTTTCGATGCCGTGCGGCTCCCGGCAAACAACCGTAACGCGGAAGTTGAAAAGGTGTATAGTCTTGCTGCGAGCCCACAGTTTTTCTGTGGTTTTTATAATGTTTATGGGGTCTCACCATGCGTGGAGAAATACGTCTTTGATTTAGTTTTCTGTGGCGAGCGAGAACAAAGCCCTTCATTTGATTATTGTAGATTATTATAGCACTGGTTTATATCCATTTTATCGCTACTTTCCAGGATACGTCCGTAAGAGGTCTTGTCCACAGCATCCGCTCCGCTCCGCTATATTGCGGAAAATGACTTATGAAAAAGTAAAACACTCTTTGCCTCTATAGCGGTGAGAAGCGGAGCGGAACGGATGCTGTGGACAAGTACGTGTATTTTTTCATACGGTATTTTCCGTAACATAGCGGATACTGTGGACAAGACTACGATACTAAGACAAATGATGCATCCTTGCGCTCTTACTGTAAAATGATTAGTGATCCGAAGCACAGACTAATAAAATACCCAGACTGGATGAGCCCATTGGGTGGCCTCACAAAACAGCGAAAGGTCCGCCATTGTAGGTTTTTGATTGCGACCAACGCTTAAGCATAACTACAATGCAGCGGTCGTTAAAAGTCCATACGGTCATCATTTATAACAATAAAAAAAAAAAGGCAGATGTAGACAATAAAATGAAAGTATAGGCAAGATAATGCATTATTAATACATGTACAACCAATCTTGACAAATAAAAAGAAAAATTTCTACTGCAGATAGAACTAGAATCGGAATTTCCCGAGCGTCGGCCATGTTGGTTATACGGCCGCATCACATTAACTTCCGTAAAAAACGACACATCCCGAAGCTTGTGTTTCCAGTATGGTTGATTTATTAGTCTGTGATCCGAACCGACGATTATGTCACAGTGGCTGAGTGGCAAAAACAGCATGTTTATCGGTAAAGAGTCATTTTGGTTGAAACTCAGGATTTAGTTGATTATGATTCCTCAGTTGTTGTTGTTTTTGTTTCTTTGTTTGTATTTTGTATACTTCCTTAATCCCATTTGGGAAGTTTGCCTTTGTGTCATTGCAGCCCAGTTACAACTATAGCAGACACATCGTCGCCACAGTGCAGCGCCCGTCAGCATTTTTTTTTTCGTTTTTTTTTTGTGTGTGTATGTGTGTGTTTTCTATATCTCTTCCATATGTGTGTATAAAATGTATTTCATGAATGAAATGTCTAAATAGTTAAATATGGTTCCATAATAATTATGACCGAATCTAACTTTATAGAACAGCTGACGACATTTGAACATTAATAACCATACAAGCAAATAAATTTAAACAATGAATAAATAAACATCGTTCACTTCTTCGGTAAAGGTTGCAATTTTGGACATACGACTGTTGATAAGTTGCAGACGGCGCGATACAAATCGACGTAGCATCGTGTGAGGTTGGTGCACAAGATCTCACTGTCTACTCTCTACACCGGCGTATCACGGGGTGTTCTCTGCACTCAGCCAAAATGTAGACAAAATCTCTCTTTATCCGACATAACAGTAAGCGAGACAGACACCAGGAATTTTGACTAGAAGGTTTTATTGTCTTGACTGATAAAGATGTTTTATTGCAGACCGCAATGTTACTTTTATAAAACAACAACCGGAGAAACGTAGTGCAAGACGTGGGACTTTGGTTCCATTGTGTTCTTTCTTCATTTTCCCCTAAAACTGGAGATCTTTTGGTATGTAGGAAAATGTTATAGCTATCTGAGTGTTTCTTTTAAATTAACACCTCTCTTTCTCTCTCTCTCTCTCTCTTTCTCTCTCTTTCTCTCTCTCTCTCTCTTTCTCTCTCTCTCTCTCTTTCTCTCTCTCTCTCTCTCTTTCTCTCTCTCTCTCTCTCTTTCTCTCTCTCTCTCTTTCTCTCTCTCTCTCTCTCTCTCTCTTTCTCTTCCATCAGCCTGTTATCTTTGTGTTTACCATTCTGTTCTTTCATTTTTTCAAAATGACCTCTCTCCTTTAGTATGTAGAAGAGGTATAACAAATGCACACTTTGACACTTGTTTAAAATGCGTTGTGGCACTTATCAAGCTGTTTCACAGTTCCGATTTATTCTAACTCCTTATCATAATACTAACGCCGTAAATGTTTTAGGTGAAATTTCTCAGTTGTGCAAAATGTGGAGTTGGGACAAACAAGAACTGAGGCCGCTAAATTCTGTGAGGTGAAGTAACACCAACTCCTAGTAGCGCGCCAACTCGAGACTATTTTAGCTCTGTTTCTGTGTAGGATACTATGGATTAAATCGTTCCTAAACAGATTCGATGGTTACGACATCGTGCCGATGTTGGTTCGATATTGGAAATCCGCCCCTTGTGGTAATCCTACTATTCCTACCTTAATCATGTACAAATCTACATCACATTAACGAAGGAAGGCCGGCAGGGCTGCTTCACTAGTTGACTCAAACGAAAGTTGAAGTCTGAACCCAAAACTGACATAAAGCAGACCTGGCTCGAAGCGCCGGTAACGTTAAATTGCTACTAGCGGAACTTACAAGGACGTCAAAATGAAACAAAGCATCTGGCTCGCAGGTTATTATGATCTTAGTGATTGGATACGGCCGTGTGCACATTGCAGCAACTTCCGAGAGCTCACCCGTGGGTAACACTGACATGGATCATTCCACACCCTGCACCCCTTCAAACCCCCCCCCCCCTCCCCCCAATGCACGACTCACACACTTGCAGGTATTCGACTCAGATCTGTTACAGGGGGTCATTCCACGAAACTTGTTCGGATTTTGTTTCTTTTTTAGCTGCCATTGTCCGCCAACATTGTCGGCCCGGTGTTATCGTCCAGTATTGGTTTTGACTATACAAAAAAAAACAACAACCCAAACTTGATTTATTCCCTATTGTTGCTGTTGGATTAAAAAAAAATATTAAACAGATTGATTTCTAATTAAAAGGAAAAAAGACATTAAAAAAAACAACAACAACCCAGCTGAGAATTGAACCACGGTCATCCAATTGACAGGCCAAGATGCTAATCACCACGGCAAAATTGAGAAGAATTTTTTTCAAACTAAACAGCACTACACCGATTATCGGCGGGTAAACACTCCTTTTTTTTTATGCCAGAGTCGCATTTAAAATGAGTTTTGTTGGCCAAAAACGAATTGTCTGCAAAGTGAGGCGGTTAAGGTACGGGTTAGAATTACGTTTAGCTCGCCTGCAACAAAAAAAAAAGAACTCTTTCGTTGCCAAACTGCCACATTAACATTTTGGGGGGAAACTGGCCACAATATTGTTGTGTCACTGAATAGAATACTGTCACCAGTTTGGCTACATGGTCCAAGTAGAATCTGTTTTTTCGGAATTTGGGGGGAGAGGTGGGAAGGGGAGGTAGGGGGCTTGGGGGTCGGGAAAACTGAAGGGAGATATGGCGTCCCAGCAAGGCGCCTCAGTTGGAAACAGGTTATCGTCACTGCACTACAATAATGGCACATTATGTCAAACCTATGCCAAAAAAGGTTTCCTGAGCATGAGGGTCATCAGATATTATTACAGTAAAAGAAAGGCGTCAGTAGGAAAATGTAATGATCCAATAGAATATCGTAATGGTAAAAGTCACCAAATGACAGGAAAAGAAATTATTTTTTCTTAAAATCTCAAAAAGTGCAAAAAATGACATACGTCATTGGCGTTGAGCTTATTTATTTACTCTTTTTCAAAGATTCACTAACTTTGAAATCACACATCTTTCAAATGTCCGCTGAAGCACGAGGTACAGGAAAAGAAGGACACTTTTGCGTGGAATGACCCCCATTTATAAACAATGTGGGACAATCCATGACGTATCCAGTATCAGGAAAAGTGATCAGTTCACTCATTAGAGGGGTGGAAGGTTCTTACAGTTCAAGGACGTCTTATCCCTCTCCCACACCTACACTAATTAGGAGCCAAGGATTTATGTCTATCTCGGACTTATGCTGATACAGTGACACTCCAGCTAATATACTAGATAGAATATGATGAGACAGCTAGCGCTTTTAGCGTGCACAGATTTCACAGCGCAACCAAGCGGCTAATTCGCGGAAGTCATGAGCAGCGCCGTATTTTACAAAGCCAAATAGGTAAAATATTGAACTGTGTGACGTCAGTTCGACGTAGATTTGTATAAGATTTCCGTAATATTCGTAGGATTATTGTAGGGCGGTTTCCTACATCAAACCGACGTCGGCGCGATGTCGTAACCAGAAGATTTGTGGACGTCCGATGTCATTCCTATGTGCAAACCTGACGTCAATCCTGCGCAATAGATTTCCCTGTGGTTGATGGCTCAGATGCTAAAGGACCACGCTGGTTGGGTGTAAACTGCACGTCTGACTCGTAGTTCGTGAGTTATTCAAGTCCCCCAGGGCGAGCTAAGCCAATCAACCAAATAGCTTCAGTGAACCCACATCCCCTCGCCAGACCTCGGTGCCTGGCCACTGTATCTCCC
This sequence comes from Onchidella celtica, assembly GCA_963931925.1. NCBI lineage: Eukaryota > Metazoa > Mollusca > Gastropoda > Systellommatophora > Onchidiidae > Onchidella > Onchidella celtica. Next base: position 30,657,245 of record OZ007584.1, read on the forward strand.
CCAGTCTCCCTGTGATGTACATCTCCCTAGCAGTGGCGTGCGACATCATGCATGACTTGAGTGGCACTACCGTCATATTGCTCACCCACTGCATGTCACACTGTTCCACTTTTAGACAATTCGGTGTCTTCATTATGTGATTTTTCCTTTCTCATCATGTGTTTTGCCTTCTGAATAACTGGTTGTGCAGGATGCAGACAGACAGACGGACAGACAGATAGATAGATAGATAGATAGATAGATAGATAGATAGATAGATAGATAGATAGATAGATAGATAGATAGATAGATAGATAGATAGATAGATAGATAGATAGATAGATAGATAGATAGATAGATAGATAGACAGACAGACAGACAAGTGGATAGATAGATAGATAGATAGATAATTATTCCTTACCATGCCATCAATAAGAGCTTTTTTATAATCATATAAGTTCTTAAAAGTTGATTTAGTACATTCCCTGGTCCACAGGAAATCTCCACCCCTAACTCCACCCCTTCCCCACCCCCACCCACACACACACACCTACTACAATGTGCCAAACTATTATCGAATTCAGTTTGTTGTAAGACCTCGAGTTGACGTCCCATGAGATCGTTCCAACGACGGACATGAAGGTTCACGAAACAAGAACAGAGTGAAAACTGTTGCATTATCCCATTAGAAAACACGGATCCCTCGAGGAATAGCCAAGGTCTTCACTGAAACCAGGGGAACAAAAAGAAAAAAAACAAAAAAACAAAAATACGCTAAAAACACGCTAAAAACACGAAACATTGAATTTCAGGCCTCGGCGAGGACTCGGTCAAGCGGAAGCCTCGGGGGAGGCATCAATAACGTATGTACTGTCTATTCTGTCGATTTTTGGCGCCTCTTCCCTCGAAGTACGCTTTTCACGTATTCGCTTGGCCTCAAGAACAGAATAGAGATACTATCAGAAGCGACACAAGGCAGGAGAAGATTTTATAAATTTTGACTACCCTGCGCCATTTTGGGTGAGATCAATTGTTCGCAACTAGGCACGCGTGCAATGATGGCTAATGTAACGTCAGAGAGTATGTGTTTAGAGACAGATCTCACTTCCGCCAAAATCGCGAAATTAGGTCACGGCGGGAACAAGGATTGAAAGAGACCGTCTTCTCCCAACACAGTGTGCGTATCTGTTTACTATGGTTTGTTCATATTTTTCGGGTTGATTGAAACTATTTTGGAGACGTTTGTAAGCTCTTACTCCCCTTGGAAATGTACAAACGGGTATTGTATTCCGCCGATCAAGTTAAAGACGTTGCATTTCGTCCAAAATGGCTGTGTGCATACTTCCTGTAGTCAGGAAAAGTGGGCTGATTTCGCTTCTGGTAGTTCCCTATTCTGTGGCCTAAACCCCAACCCCCCCCCCCCCCCCCATGATAAAAAATCTTGACGTATGAAAATTTCAAGTACACTGTACCATTTTGCAAGGGCCTCACGCCCCCAATTGGACGAACGTGCAGCCATTAGAATGGTGAATGCCCATGATAAAAGACCTTGATGTATGAAAAATTGAAGTACCATTTTGCAAGGACCATCTGACGTTTCATTACAAACGTTGTGGTTTTAGTACAGCCCAACACCTTGATTTGGAGACTAGAAACATACGGCAATAAAATGAACATTACTTTTTTTACTTCACTATCGTAATTAAAAAGCCTAAGTATGTTAACGAGAACCCTTTCTTCTCTGTGTTTTATTGCATCGTTTCGGTTTTATTTCTTGGGGAAGGCGTTATACAACTTTTTCTTTAAGCCAAATTTTGACTTTGTCTATAACCTTGCTGCGATTACACAGTTTTTCTGTGGTTTTTACAATATTTCGTCAATCAGATCCCCTGCTCCCCCCCCCCTCCTTCCACCCACGCCCATGTAAGCTTGTCATACGCTGGGGGGGGGGGCAAGCCCCCTCCTCACCAAAATATACGCCCACGTATTTTCTGAAGTGAGCGTTGTTAGTGGCACCACCAACGGCCTTTTTACACTGCCACCAGTGGCATTTGGATTTCCGACATGTGTTGTGGAGCGCGCAATGCACTTTTGCATGTTATTTGCTTTGTCGTACGTGTAACATAAATAAAAAATGGACTGCGCTATATTTGTACTAAAACAATATTCTTGATCAAAAGGGTCTGCTCTTGTCCTATCGATCTGTGATAATATTCCGTTGTCCTGTGGACATGCCTTCTCCAGAGTCAAACTCAAACTCCTACGGTGGAGCGAGACACATGACGATCTTCAGAGGAAACGGTGGATTCTTTGGGTTTGAACCCGCACCGTTCAGTTCAACCCGCCAACCTGTCAAGTACCTCGGTTGGCTTTCTTTTCAAACTTTTCTTGAAAAGCATTCCCTTCCGACATGCAGCTATGAATAAGGTATGACACTGAAAGTATATGAATACCTTTGAAAAACTTTTTTTTTCCTTTTTATTTACACCATGTGCTCAAACAGAAATGAACATGGGCAGAATATGTGTCTAGATTTGGAGACAATAGATGGACTGAAATGTGCACTGATTGGCAAACTAAGAACTGGGAAGAGATAAAGAGGAAGACCAGCAAGAAGACGGCAGGATAACATCAGAAAACATGAGGACACAACGTGGCAGTGACAGGTAGTGGACAGAACCAGATGGAAGAAGTCTGCGGTGGAGGGGCTACATCCTGCAGTGGATGAACAACGCCTGGAAGAAGAATTTTTACACCATAGATTAAAAAAAAATATTGGAGAATAAGATTTAGGAGGACGATAGGATGGTATGCCATGGGAGCAGAGGGTATGATTGTATTTATAGAGAGATCTCACTTCCGCCAAATCGCGAAACTAGATCGCTGCGGTAAACAAGAAATTGAAGGATTAAAAGAGACCCCCTTCACTAAAGATAGTGTGCATATCTGTTTACTGTGGTTTGTTCATATTTTCTGGCTTATTGAAACTATTTAGAGCCGTTTGCAAGTTCTTACGTCCCCGTGGAAATGTGCAAACAGATATTGTTTACTGCAGTGACCTATTTTCCGCTCCATGCTAACAATGGTTTCGCTTCGCCTCCCGTGTCTCGCAGTGCAAATCGACCAATAGTGAAACCTTTCTATACACACATACTCTCTGGTAAAACTCACAGTAATTACGTCACCATCGAACTCGCTTGGCCTATCAAAATGGTACATCAGCTGACGCTTTGCATCTCTGTTACAGTCTTGCCGTAAGCCAACTTTAACATTAGAGGCCCCAGAGCCTAGATGTCAACTTGCCAACTTATTGAAATTAACCCTCAAAGCGACCCACGTATCACCAGTAATACACAGAAACGTATCACTCGGCTACACTTCCAAAAAAGAACTCACGACCGAAAAAATTTATTTTGTGTAGTCGCCCGACAAAATGAGGCACTTTGTGCATTTTGATGATGTGGAGATAATATAAATAAAAACTTGGCCCTACAACTCCCCCTCCTCCCCCCCCCCTCCCCCGTCCCCAAGAAAAAAACGCCCACCGGAGCTGCACTGTGACGACGACGTGTGTGCTCCAGTTGTAAATGGGCTGCAAATGACACTAGGGCAAATTTCCCTAATGGGATTAAAGAAGGTTACAAAATACAAACAAACAAAAATTTTAAAAAGTATAACAGATTCATGGACCCTAGGCTACCAAAATGTGAGAACCCCTTCAGGCCTAGTGGTCATTAAAACGAATCTGACCCACGCTTACTAATAATGAGAGATGGAAAACTAGTTAGCAAGGTGCAATTGGGTGAAGTGTAGAATGATTTAACCCTGGGTAGATGGGAACTACAGGCCTTTGACATCGTGTGAGAGTCGTAAACTCATAATTATTGTTGTAGGCTGGGATACCTGGCTTTGCTCGGTATAAAACCTGGTAGGAGGTTATTATCAATATAATCATTATTATTATTATTATTATTATAAGTAGTAGTAGTAGTAGTAGCAGTAGTAGTAGTAGTAGTAGTAGTAGCAGTAGTAGTAGTAGTAGTAGTAGTAGCAGTAGTAGTAGTAGTGATAGTAGTGGTAACAGAAGAGGCAGCGGCGGTAGAAGTTGTAGTAGCAGTGGAGGTAGTAGGTGTTGATGGTAGTTGTGGAGTAGTAGTAGTAGCAGTCGTAGTAGTGGTAGTAGTAATGTTAGTATTAGAAGTAGAAGTAGTAGTTGTAGTAGTAGAGGTAGTGATGGTAGTAGTAGTGGTAGCGGTTGCGGTAGGTAGTAGTGGTAGAAGTAGCGTAGTAGCAGCAGTAGTAGTTGTAGTAGTACTGCTGGCAGTAGTAATTGTAATAGTAGTAGTTGGTGTTGTTGAAGTAGTAGTATCAGATGTAGTTGTAGCAGTGGTGATAGTAGTTATATTAGTAGTGGATGTCGCAGTCGTAGTTGTAGTAGTGGGAGCAGTAATAGTAGTAGAAGTAACCATAATTGAAGTACCATCCATGTCTGCGATTACATCACATTCGTTAACTCAGGGTTAGGTGGGTGGACGGTTATTGATCAAAGATGAGAACTGGTCATGGTTTTGACATCAAGTGAGTACTGGGTGCTCTTTTGTGGGATAGGACTGTTGGTGATAGATGGATAACCACAGTGAGGCGTTGGCGGGGGGAGGGGTATGTGTGAATGTGTGTGGGGGTGGGGGTGGAGGGTGGGCTGGGCCGGGGGGGGGGGAGTGCAGTTAGCAAAAAGAAAGGGAGAGGAGGTTGTTGTGTTGAGATGGTAAGTTGTATGAGTTGGTTAGTCTAGCACACTATGTGACGGGAAGGAAGATGATCCATTCATCCACCCATCTTTCCATCCGTCTGTCCGTCCATTCATCCATCCGTCAGTCCGTCTGTCGATTCACTCTACTATCTATCTATCTATCTATCTATCTATCTATCTATCTATCTATCTATCTATCTATCTATCTATCTATCTATCTATCTATCTATCTATCTATCTATCTATCTATCTATCTATCTATCTATCTATCTATCTGTCTATCTATCTATCTGTCTATCTATCTCTCTATCTATCTATCTATCTCTCTATCTCTCTATCTATCTATCTCTCTGTCTATCTATCTATTTGTCTGTCTATCTATCTATCTATCTATCTATCTATCTATCTATCTATCTATCTATCTATCTATCTATCTATCTATCTATCTATCTATCTATCTATCTATCTATCTATCTATCTATCTAAATATCTATCTATCTATCTCTGTCTTTCTCTCTCTTAGTATCTATCTGTCCTCCCGTACGCCTGTCTGCCTATCTATCTGTCTCTCTGTCCTGCTGTTTATCTACCCACCAATCCATCCATCTATCCAGTCACGGACAACACAGATATGGAAACGGATTTCGCCATCAGAAAGAAAAGAAGAAAAAAGCAACACGTAACAAATAAGACTCAACTGAACAAACAGCGCATTCACTGTTGCTCCCTGCAGAGCTAATTTGCCTAAGCCTTTGTAAAATACAAAACGGCCGCTCTAGGAACCCTCGGGTAGCCATTGACGAACATAACAATTGTTATTGTTTCAACGTTAGCCATCTTGTATTTCACTTCCTGCTTCTCAGTGTCTCTTGTCTGCCATGCTACGGGAAAACAGCGTACCTGCTAATTTACGCCAAATGCACGCATTACTGCCACTTTATAGAATGAAAATATTTTCAGTCTTTCTTCTCTATTGGTAGGCCTAAATTGTGGAGCAACATCAGCTTTGGCACCAGGAATTTGAATTCCTGAATGTGGGTGACTCAAGAGTCGAAGTTGAAAGCTCAGAAGCAGTGAGAAATCTAGGAGCCTATTTTAATTCTGATCTCTCGATGCAAACGCACGTTACTAAAATCTGCGAAGCTGCTCATTTCCATCTCAAAACTATTAGAAATATAAGAAATTTGATTATTCAAAACACGAGAAAATTCGTGTTCATGCATTTATTACTGGTAGACTTGATTATTGCAATTCACTGTTACTTGGAATTCCAAAATTTACTTTAAATCGTTTTCAGAAAATGCAAAATAGATAAGCCAGATTGATCATACGATCGCATCCATCATCAGATGCTCTTTCAATTCTGAGGAATAGACTTTAAGATTTTGTCCTTTATTTTTTAATCTTTAAACGGGCCAGCCCCTGAATATCTTTCAGAGCTAGTGAAATCATACCAGCCATTACGCACTTTAAGATCACTAGACGCGAAACGTTTTGAGACACCCACAGTCACACCGTCGCTTAGTGAAACGACTTTTTCTATTGGTGGGCCTAAATTGTGGAACAACATCAGCGTTGACACCAGGAAAAGAGAAAACATCGTCACATAAAATAAAAAAAGGCTCAAAACTGAATTGTTTAGGACTGTTTTCATTGAAACTGAATGATGTCCCTTTTTGGTCGCAGAGGTTTGAGGACGAGAGTAGGTCAAGTGTTTGTTAATGTGTGTGAGTGGGAGCATGATGGATTGGTCTTATGTTAATCCGTTTTCTAATTTTAGTTCAGGGCCTTAGAGCACATCATTTTTTGGGATAGATTTGAGCGCTATACAAGTTAATTATTAATATTACTACTATCTGGGGGATATTGTACGACTAACCATTCCTCGTGGTCACCACAGAATGAAACTTGAAGGAAGAATATTTTAAAAAGCGGAACCCAACGTGAAATCTTTTTTGCGACTCCTGTAACATTATGATTTTAGCATTTACTGTCTTTGGTCATAGCACGACATTTTTCAAGGCGCAATGGGAGATTCCCGGAGATATCAGAGACGCAGAGTCGAGGGCGTGTTGTATGTTGAGATTTTTTGGTGTGTCATTTGAAGAGGGTTTGTCGTGACATCAATTCTTGTTTCTTCCAACTCCAATTTTTGCACAACTGAGAAATTCGAGGTAAACTTTCGCGGCTTTGGTTATTATGATAAGGAGTTAGAATAAATCGGGACTGTGAAACAGTTTGATAAGTGCCACAACGCATTTTAAACATGTGACAAAGTGTGCATTTGTTTATACCTCCTCTACATACTGAAAGAGAGAGAGGTCATTTTGAAAAATGAAAGGAACAAGATGGTAAGACAGGAATAATAATAATGCTGATGGAAGAGAGACAGAGAGAGAGAGACACACAGAGAGAGAGAGAGAGAGAAAGACAGAGAGAAAGACAAAGAGAAGGAGAGAGAAGGTGAGAGAGAGAGCGATGTCAATTTGAAAGAATCATTCAGATAGACATACATCTATAACAGAACAGGGAGAGAGAGAAAAGGAGAGAAAGAGAGTGAGAGAGAGACAAAATTAATGTCATTCTCAAAGGGAAACTCAAATAGACAGTAAGCTATAGCCTATAACAGAAAGAAATATCACCGTGAAGACAGCTGATTGAACGACCCAATAAAGAGACAAGACGACAGACAGACAAACAAGAGACAGACAGCACATAAGGAGATATCAATTTGAAACAGACTAGAGGACAGACAAAATTTCTACAAAGACGGAACTGAGACATTTCTCCATCAGCACTGGCCGCCGACATCCACCTACGTTATGCTCGAGACGAAAGAAAAAGTTGTTGTAAGAACAATACATCATGATGAGGTATTGGAGAGGGGGTTTGGGGGGGGGGGGGTCCACGTGATCTTCTCGCACGTGGGCAGAGACGTCCCGGTGGTGGATAAATGGATGTAGGGACTTACATGGGGGTGCTGACGTTGGATTATTGAATAGACGGCCAGGGAAATAGATAGATAGATAGATAGATAGATAGATAGATAGATAGATAGATAGATAGGAGACAGAAAAGCTGACAGACGTATAGATAGATAGATAGATAGATAGATAGATAGATAGATAGATAGATCGATAGATAGATAGATAGATAGATAGATAGATAGATAGATAGATAGATAGATAGATAGATAGATAGAAAAGGGACAGAAAGACAGTCAGACGAATAGATGGATAGATAGATAGATAGATAGATAGATAGATAGATAGATAGATAGATAGATAGATAGATAGATAGATAGATAGAAAAGGGACAGAAAGACAGTCAGACGAATAGATGGATAGATAGATAGATAGATAGATAGATAGATAGATAGATAGATAGATAGATAGATAGATAGATAGATAGATAGATAGATAGATAGATAGAAAAGAGACAGAAAGACAGGCAGACGAATAGATAGATTGATACACAGACAGACACAGACAGATAGACAGACAGACAGACATCACTGCAGGTACAGACAGTGAGACAGAAACAGAAAGAGAATGACAGAAAGAGAGAAAAAAGCACTTACAAAAAGTAAAAAAAACAACGTATGAGTTAATCAAGAAAGCAAACATTGTCCTTCAGTCCACGGGACCACCTCCGAGCAGATACAGACAGCCCAGAGACACACAGACAGACAAAGAGAGAAGAGAAAGAAAATAATTAGTGTGCACACAAGGGAACTACCCCACCCCCACCCCTCTCCCCCCATTCCTCTCCGGGCCCTTCCACCTCAGCCCCACCCTCGTCCTACCCTCGGGTGTCACACAATAGCAAGGGCCCGTGCGTGCCCACTGGGAGTATACAGTATCGAACCGCTCGACTTGAAGTGTTTTAGCGTCGTAGCGAATCCCAAACAATACCCAGAATTGAAGAGGTTTGTTCAACAACGATTCTAAGCACGTACAGCCTAGTTGCTAACGGGATCAAGCGCCATATATAAATGTTGTGTATCATATTAAGATCAGATTAGATAAGATAAGATAAGATATAACTTTATTATCCTTTTTCCAGGAAATTTGTTGTCACAGCATCTGTAGTGGTACAACAGTAAATTTACAGTATCTAAGACTTACAGGTCTTTAATGCATACCGCACACACGCACATTGCTCACACAGCATTACCAACATGTAAGAACATTACTCACACACACACACACACACATACACTGTAAGAACAATCCATGAGGAAAAACTAACAACAGCATACTACATCAGGAAACACTGCTACTTCGAATTGCAGATGGCAAAAAAGATCGTCTATAGCGCTGTGTATCATTATTAAGTCCCATTTTGCTAAAAATCTGTACTCAAACAGAAATGGAAATTTGCAGACAAGTGTCTGGGTAGTACGAAGACAATAGATGGACAAAAAGGCGAACTGATTTGCAGTGCATGAACTGAGAAGAGATCCAGAAGGAAGACCAGCTAGAATATGGCAGGATGACATCAGAAAACATGAGGACACAACATGGCAGAGACAGGCAGAGGACAGAACCAGATGGAAGAAGTCTGTAGAGGAGGGCTACATCTTGCAGTGGATGAACAATGCCTAGAGGAAGGAAGAGAGGAAGGAGAATAGAGTTGGTCAGTCAGTTAGTTAGTTAGTCTGTCAGTCAGCATGTGTTGTCACTTTAAATTCGTGAACTCCATACCAAGTTTTGTTTCAGCAAACCTTCAACAGTAGCGCTTTTGGTAAACAAGTTGTACGGATATGCGCTTCCTTTATAATAACTACCAGTGTCTGCCCCAGCTCAAACAACATATTACCGCTGTGACACCTGCGGACGTCTCTGTTTGCTTCTAGTTTTGGACTGCCGAGCCACATGCGCTCTCATCGATAAGTTCACGTTCACAGACTACGTCTTCATCGGACGTCAATGGACTACCAACAACAGAAGTCACTAAGTCACTAGAGTACACATGTAACAATGTTGAATACGTTTTCGTGTTCATTCCGCTCATAGAAAGAGATGCAGTAACTATATCATTATTATTTCCAATTCGTCGCTTCGCCAACTCATTGGAATGAAACACTCCGAAACGGGAAAAGGGACAATTTGAAAGACGGGACATGCAAACAGAACCTGCCTGACTGAACCTGGGCTCTTACCTCCTGATCTGGCAGTTGGGGGGAGGAGGGAGTCTTGATGGAGAGGGAGAGGATTAGGATAGAGAGAAGGATGGAGGAGATGACGGAGGTATACATGAGGGGAAAAACAAAGGAAGGAGTGAGAGAAGGGGAGGTGGGCAAAGCTGTATTAAGAGGTGAGTCTTGACATGGAGGGGATTTTGGTATTAGGGGCGCGTGCCTGTTGTGACATGGGGGACGGGGGGGGGGGGTTAAAGTATGTGTGTGTGGGGGGTGGGGGGGATGCGCGAAGCAGAGGAAATCACGATATGTCCTGATGTGGTTGATACAAGAATATTGTACAAGGAGAAAAACAGGGGGAGAGACAGACAGACAGACAGACAGACAGAGAGGCAGAGGGAGAGAGAGACAGAGAGAGTAAGAGACAGAGGCTGACACAGAGGGAGAGAAAGAGGGAGAGACAGGGGAGAGAGAGAGGGAGAAAGAGAGGAGGGAGAGAGAGGGGGGAGTGAGAAAAAGAGAGAGAAAGAGGGAGAGAGAGAGAGAGGGGAGAGAGAGGGGGAGAGAGAGAGAGGGAAAGAGACAGAGGAGGGAGAGAGAAAGGAAGAGACAGGGGGAGAGAGAGGGGAGTGAGATAGAGAGAAAGAGACTGAGACAGACAGAGAGAGAGAGAGAGAGAGGAGAGAGAGAGAGAGAGGAGAGAGAGAGAGAGAGAGAGAGAAGAGAGAGAGAGAGAGAGAGAGAGAGAGAGAGACAGAGAGAATCCTCAGTACCTCTTCCATGTGTGTACAAAATAACTCAATAAGATACTTCATATGACCAAACCAAGTTCCGGCCGGTGCAGGCATGTTGGAATTTTTGGACTTTTCTCAAATCATCTAGTCCCTGATCCTATGGTAGGTAGGATCGAGCACTTAGTCCTCTCGGATAAGGACGAAAAATTCGGAGGTCCCGTGCCGTATACACGTTGCGCACGTCAAAGATACCTTGGCATTTGGACATCGAAAAGAGCCGGCCGTACAGGACCGCTGCCCGGGCAAAATTCTAAAAAAATAATCCCTATCACAACAAGAAAAAGTGAGGTGCAGCAAATGCCAAGGGCAGCGAATCTTCCCAAATAAAGACCTAAACACTTAAACTGGGTTTTCATGTGTAGGGAAACGGAAACGTCAAAGACCTATACAAGTAGTGAAATAGAAAGAATGCTTTCAAACGCCGTTTCCTTACGCACGGAAACTCTTTCTTTTTACGACATGATGGAATTCTGACGCTTCCGTTTCGTTTTTCCGTTTCTGTACACCTGAAAACAGGGCTTCAAACTTCAAACTAATAACTTATTATATCACAGCATGGGGAGGCAATGCAAGAGAAAGTGTCAAGAATAAATTGAACAACACAATCATCAAGAAAATATGCAAGATGACAGGCATGGTATTGTTCAGTGTATTCAAATGCCCGTGTGAAGAAATTTATATCCATCTTAAATGACAGCCACCATCCCTTGTTTCATCAAATTTCTAGGGCAACAGAATGATACAGATGAAAACAAACAGGGAAAGATACAGAAGATCGTTTCTGCCTTCCACAATTCGCCTCAACAAGCCATTTTAACTAGATAATTATGTGCCTCATTTCACTAATGTCCTTTACCATGTCACTTCATGTATGCCTGTTATTGACTTATTGACTTTGTTTATATAATGATACGTAAGATATATCGATGGTGTTGTACTCTAACCGTGTAACTGGTTTTGGGATTGTTTACCAGGAGACGCCAAGAACATCTTTTTGCTAGTTTTTTTTTATACAGGACTATATCTTTTTGGTCGTATTAATCAAACAAAACGTGTCTTTCTGTCGTAATAAGTATATTTTTTTTGAAAATGCAGGTCTTTAAGCCGGTTAATCCTGTTACGCTGTTATCACACAAAGTATTGTCGGGCACTTATGCAGTTAGAGATACGCACGACTAGAGCATGACAAATTTCCGCCACAGACATCAGTTACACGATTAGAACAGCCACATACACGGTTAGAATTGTAACTGTTGAAGGTTTCGAAGCCTTTTTCTTTTTTTGCTATTTATAGTGCGTGTAGACTTCTCATTTGAATAGGAAACCACCGGAAAGGCGTGGTGACTATTTTTGGCTAAAAAAAAAAATGAGTTGATCAATTTTTTTCCAGTTACACGGTTAGAGCACAATACCATCGATATGTACCACGCGTGTGCTGTTAAACGCTCTGTGACTTATGGGATAATAAAGTGATTCGTATCGTATCTAAACCGAGACAAGGCAGACTTGACTCAGCCCAGTACTAGCTTAACAACAGCTCTTCCCGGAGACAGCGATGTGTACACATCTCCAAAGCAACACATTCTAAACACTACACATCCCGTGTGTAGCACAAATAATGGAACAATTGAAAGTATCCAGGCTAAGTTCTCCAACTGATTGACAACACAGTCGGGCAATCATGATTTATTTATCCAGACATTTAACCGGCGACAAGAGAATGCAGTGTGGAATAGCACTCACTGTGAAGTCCGCACTTCTCCCGCCCTTTCAGATGTTCCTTAGTGACCTTTCAGATCAAGGCTTCTCAAAAGTTTTTTCCAGTGACCCATTTGTCGTTAGCGGATTTTTTCTTTTAATCTTCTGGCTTTGCAATCTTTTTCAGAGTACCGATCTCCCCTCCTATTCGTTAATTTGCCCCCCCCCCTCCCTCCTCTTTCTCTCCTTCTCTCTCTTTGTCCCTATTTCTCTCTTTCTATCTCTCACATGTCACTCTCTCTCTCTCTCTCTTTCACTCACTCATACTCTTGCTCGCTCTCTCTCTTGTCTCATTCTCTCTTTCCCATTCTCTCTTTCTCTCTCTCACTCTCACTTTTTCTCCCTTTCATTCTTTCTTTCTCTCACTCACTCCCCCTCTCTCTCTCTCGTCTCATTCTCTCCTTCCCATTCTCTCTTTCTCTCTTTCATTCTCCCTTTTTCTCCCTTTCATTCTTTCTTTCTCTCACTCTCTCTCTCTCTGTCTCTCCCCTTCTCTTGCTATTTCATTCTCCCTCATACATTCACACACACACACACATAATAAGATAAAGAGAAGAGACAGAGAGAAGGGGATAGGAGACAGACAGACAGACAGACAGACATAAAGAAAGAATGAGAGAGAGAGAGAGAGAGAGACAGAGACAGAGAGCGAGAAAGAGAAACACACACAAAGTGATACACACAAATCAAGGCTCAACTGAGAATATATCCATAATATTTTAAACCCAGCTCTCCTAAGAAACCCTTTCACCATTCCTTTTTTGCTCGATTCTAGATCCCCTCCGCCCCCCCCGCCCCCCGCCCCACACCCCCTCCACTCCACCCCCCTGCCCATCCCCCAAACTGTTATCGCACACCCCCGTGCTGAGAACCCTTGCTCTCTGAGACCACACTTTCTCATCCTTCCATTTATTGCCGACAGCGACCTTTCAGATCAAGGATTCCCAAAGTCCTGTGAGAAAAGTATCAATATGACGTGCATTGGTTGAAATGCTTAGTGCAAATAGAAACATTAACCCAGAGGTAACTAACCTTTCGTGTACACACCGTTTTTCTTTGTACGCTAATTGCAAAGTGTGTGTGTGCCCGTAGCCTTTGGGGACATGGGGTGGGGGGGGGGGGGGGGAGGTGTCACTCACAAAGATGTTACTAAGCCTAGTTACTACTTGGCCCACCAACTCCCAAGGCAGCATCCCTAGGTCAATCTGACGTAAATTTATATAGGATTCCCGTCGTGTTGGTAGGATTACCGTAAGGGCGTGTTTCTCCACATCGAATCGACGTTGATGCGATGTTATAACCAGGGGATCCTGTGCCAAAAACTTGACGTCAGACCTACGGGTCAGATTTCTGTTAAGGTGCTAGTTAGGCCTAAACCTAAAAAAAAAAACAAATCCAAAAAGTACACTGTGTAAACAAAAATCCAATCTGGCAAACTTGGCTTGATAATTGCATTCACCTCATAAAATTTATTGTTGCAGTTAACGGACCCCTCTGCCAATATTTTGAGAACTCCCAAAACCCGGGATCAACCGGTCTTTTCAAGAACCCTCCCCCCCCCCCCCCCAATTCAATCTCACCAGACCCCCACCCCCAAGTTTTCCTTCCCCCAACCCCCCAAAATCCTTTTCTCCCTCGCCAATTCCCAGTTTTTAGTTTCCCCTTCTCGTGTTTCCCCCCCCCCCCCCCCCGGTTAATCTGGCAATTTAATTAAGCGCGAAAAGGCCAAATCAAACAAACGACAGGAAGGACAATAGGGCACATTATTAGTGGCCAAATAACACTCGCATTTTTGGCCTTCAGAGACCAAAATTATCCAAACGGAAAAATCTTCAAAAAAAAAATAAAAAAATTCAAAAACATGCACTAGGGAATAAAAACATCGAAACGAACTAAAAACGCGGTGAGGCGTTTTATTAATAAACGCAGAATGGCAAACATTCCATGCATAAATCAATATTTTTCTGTCTATTCTATTGTCTGCCGTTTATTTATCTATTTTTTTTTTCTGTAATTTTGTTGTCTGTTGGATATTTTTTTCTTCATGTTTTGATAACTATTGTAATTTGATGTTCTGTCTGCGTTTTCGTATTAAAGGTCAGAGTTGAGGTTTTTCTTGTGCCTTGTTTTCGTATGGTTAATATTGTTTGTCCCGTGCTATTCTTAAGCTGATGATGCGCTATGTCAAGACAGTTTAGTGTATAATTTATTCTAACTCAGTGGGCGAGGTCCCTCTCTTTCGTCAGCAGACTCGAGACTGCTTTGTCGCGATGAACTAGTCTTGTCAATGAGCGATGTCCCGTTTAACTCTACAGCTAACGTCTCACACTAAAACGAAGACACAACTGTTTTGTTGCAATGAGCTACCAGTCTTATTTATAATGTCCTGGTAGGAGTGTGTTTGAAGTGTGTTCGCGCGTGCATTACTGTACACATTTGTGCCTATGTACACACGTGTGTTCTTGAGTTAATGTGTTGACTATCTCATTTCTGGACGGGTGTTACTCAGTTCTTTGTCCAGCCAGCAACCCTACGGAAGTGCAACGAATAGGACTGACGGTCTAGTTTAGAAATAGGAATGACATGTTTACAACATCGGGCCCATGTCGTTTTGACCTAGGGAACGCTACTCAAAGGTAATACTACCAATCCTACGAAGACCTACGTCGGTCTGACGTAGGTTTATTGGCTGGGAGCATTAATGTGAGTGTATGTGTGTTTGTTACAGTGTGTACATGCATGCATTAATCGGTAATGTAAGTGTGCTAGCGTATGAGAGAATGTGCGTGTATGTATGCGTGTAAGTGTGTGTGTGTGTGTGTGTATCGTTCTTTTCAATCTCGTCCTTAGTTTAATCACTTCACCTTTTTCAACCTTATGTGTGTGTGTGTGTGTGAATGCATGATTGTGGACGAGTAAAAGAAAGATTGTGTGCACCCATGCAGATAACGTCTGTAAATGTGAATGCTCACCCATGGGAGAAAGTGCTGGCTCGTGAGTGTATTCATTTTTCATGTAGTCAGTGTATCTGTGCGTATTGTACGATACGACATGTGCGTGGGGGTATGAATGATTGTGTTTATGGGTGAATGAGACTGTTCATTCATGTGAGTGTTGAGTGTGTATACGTTCGTGTCTGCGCATGCGTGTATATTAGTACATATGTGTGCGTGTTTGAGTACGAATGGGATGTGTGTTGGTGAAGGGTATTATGAACAACCATGACGTGTGTCTATGTGAGTGAGTTTGCTATGAGCGTGTTTGGATGCATGTATGAGTGTCTGTGTTGGTGAGTATTTCCTCTCTACGTGTGTCTATTACGTGCGTTAGTATGAATGTGTATGTCTGACTGCGTGTATATGTGTAACTATGCGGTGAAAGACGTTACGCTCATCCCCGTGAATCACCGACAGCTTGGCTGATACGCGCGCGTTTATGCGTGTGAATGTTCGTGAGTATTCGATCCCTCTGTGCGTGTGTATATCACGTATGTGTGCGTGTTCGTGTGTGAGTGTGCGTGTGTGTGGGTACCCGCCCCACTTGAACATTATTGTTTCCCGGCGATTAACTCAGATTTTCCTCACAAGTTTTTATTTCATCATTTGTCATTCTCTCGCTCATTCTTCATTATTGCCATATTTTTTTCTGCCTTCCTTCCATCCATTTTTAAAAAAATATTTTATCCTTTATATTTTCATCAAGATTTTTCTTTCTTTCCGTTTATTTTTTCTTTTTGTTCTGCGTCTTGTTGCTGCCTGCTGCAATCAGGGAGAAGTAGGTGGC
>OZ007584.1:30678451-30715951 GCA_963931925.1 Onchidella celtica
GTCTCTGTCTGTCTGTCTGTCTATCTGTCTCTCTCTCTCCCTCTATTTCCCTCTCTTTCCCTCTCTCCGTCTCTGTCTGTCTGTCTGTCTATCTGTCTCTCTCTCTCCCTCTCTTTCCCTCTCTCCGTCTCTGTCTGTCTGTCTGTCTATCTGTCTCTCTCTCTCCCTCTCTTTCCCTCTCTTTCCCTCTCTCCGTCTCTGTCTGTCTGTCTGTCTATCTGTATCTCTCTCTCTCTCTCTCTTTCTCTCTCTCCGTCTCTGTCTGTCTGTCTGCCTATCTGTCTCTCTCTCTCTCTCTCCCTCTCTTTCCCTCTCTCCGTCTCTGTCTGCCTATCTGTCTCTCTCTCTCTTTCCCTCTCTCCGTCTCTGTCTGTCTGCCTATCTGTCTCTCCCGCTCTCTCTCCCTCTCTTTCCCTCTCTCCGTCTCTGTCTGTCTGTCTGTCTGTCTGCCTATCTGTCTCTCTCTCTCTCTCCCTCTCTTTCCCTCTCTCCGTCTCTGTCTGTCTGTCTGCCTATCTGTCTCTCTCTCTCTCTCCCTCTCTTTTCCTCTCTCCGTCTCTGTCTGTCTGTCTGTCTATCTGTCTCTCTCTCTCTCTCTCTCCCTCTCTTTCCCTCTCTCCGTCTCTGTCTGTCTGTCTATCTGTCTCTCTCTCTCTCTCCCTCTCTTTCCCTCTCTCCGTCTCTGTCTGTCTGTCTGTCTATCTCTCTCTCTCTCTCTCTCCCTCTCTCCGTCTCTGTCTGCCTGTCTGCCTATCTGTCTCTCCCTCTCTTTCCCTCTCTCCGTCTCTGTCTGTCTGTCTGCCTATCTGTCCCTCCCTCTCTCTCTCTCTCTTTCCCTCTCTCCGTCTCTGTCTGTCTGTCTGCCTATCTGTCTCTCTCTCTCTCTCTCCCTCTCTTTCCCTCTCTCCGTCTCTGTCTGTCTGTCTGCCTATCTGTCTCTCTCTCTCTCTCTCTCCCTCTCTTTCCCTCTCTCCGTCTCTGTCTGTCTGTCTGTCTATCTGTCTCTCCCTTCCTCTCTCCCTCTCTCCGTCTCTGTCTGTCTGTCTGTCTGTTTACCTCTCTTTCTCTGATATTTCATTCATTCCCTGTCTCTTCTGTCTTTCATTTTCCTCGCACGCTTTCTTGTATAGCCAATACATTTTGCATAGGTTCTTTTTTTGAATTATTATTTACGTTTCTTATAATTTGTAACGTTCGTTTTTTTTTATAGCTTTTTTTTTCTTCTCTCATTTCACTTTCTCCTTCATTGACTGAAAACCGAGTTTAGTATTGAAAGCTTTTATTTTTCTTTCTATATTAACAAGTATTGAACCCGCGAAATTCGCGGTGGAGGGGGGGGGGGGAGTGAAAAGTGTTGTGAGTAGGTCTGGGGGTGGCTGCAATGGAGGGAGCATTACTTGACCGTTGGCACAGCAAAGTGCAGCAAGAACCACGAATGTTATGGATGGACTCGGAAGCACGGTTTCAAATTTGGGGAACCGGACGTTGAGATCGCACACTGGACCGCAAATTCAGTGACGTCATGCCACATAAAAACTCACGCCCGGATGGTATTTATTTGGAACAAATGCAAATTTGCGAAGTTCAAAAAAATACTTACGGAGAGTGTTCAGCAATGAGTGTAGCAAGGAATCAACTTCCGACCAAAAGAAATTTGTATGCAAAATTTGAGCTCGATTGGTGCACAGATAGCCGAGCTACGG
The DNA here is from genome assembly GCA_963931925.1 of Onchidella celtica. NCBI lineage: Eukaryota > Metazoa > Mollusca > Gastropoda > Systellommatophora > Onchidiidae > Onchidella > Onchidella celtica. The sequence continues at coordinate 30,680,155 of OZ007584.1, forward strand.
CTTTTACAAAAAAAAGCTTTTTTTTTTTTTTATAATAGATTTTTAGGAGGGAATGGGAGTGGTGGTTGGTAATGAAAGGAGAAGGCAAAGAGAAACAAAATGAAAGGGGATGGAAAAGAGAAGAAATAATGTCAGTCATCAGAGGAGGAGGGAGGAGAAAGGAGGTAGGAGGACGGAAACCGGGGGGGGGGGGGGGGCGGGGTGGGGGGGGGCGTGTCATGCTGTTTTGCTATCGGGATTCGATACCGTTTACATGCACGGCGAACGTCACGTCGGTAACTTAATGGATATGGAGAGATGGGGTAGGGCGTGGGTGGGGAGGAATAATGAAAGGGCGTGTGTGTGTAGGAGGAAGAGGGCAGGAGGTAGCGATGCAGAGGGCCCGGGAGGGGGGGGGTGAGAGAGTATTAATTCCGATGGAGATGGTGGGGACATTTCAGACTGACGGGGGATATTTGGAGAGTGAGTGAGTGAGTGAGTGAGTGATTGAGTAAGTGAGTGAGTGAGTGAGTGAGTGAGTGAGTGAGTGAGTGAGTTGAGTGAGTGAGTGAGTGAGTGAGTGAGTGAGTGAGTGAGTGAGTGAGTGAGTGAGAGGAGAGAGAGAGCGAAAGAGTTTGAGTTTTGAGTTTGAGTTTGGGTTCAACGGTCCGTCTGCAAAAGAGACACAGAGAGAGACAGTCAGAGAGAGACACCCACAGAGAGAGAGAGAGAGAGAGAGAGAGAGAGAGAGACACACACGCACAGAGCGAGAGAGAGAGAGAGAGACACACACGCACAGAGCGAGAGAGAGAGAGAGAGAGAGAGAGAGAGAGAGAGAGAGAGAGAGAGAGAGAGAGAGAGAATCAAATGGGTGTACAATATTTCAGACGATTTAATTATTTTTTTAATAAGTAAAAATATCTTTCTTGCTTTTTCCTTGTTTTTCCGGAAGTTTCTAATCGACAGCTTGATTTGTCTTCCCTTTTTTCATTGGCCATTTCTCTGCATTGTTTTGGTGCAATTTCGTATCCGAGGCTTTGCTAGATACAACTTTTTCTTTTTGCCATTAAGTGTTGACCACAGACTAATAAATTAACCAGACTGGAAACACGAGCTTTCGGGCTGTGTCGTTTTTTACGGAATTTCCCGAGCGACGACTGTATAACCAACATGGCCGCCGCTCGGGAAATTCCGATTCTAGTTCTATCTGCAGTAGAAATTTCTTTTCATTTGTCAAGATTGGTTGTACATGTATTAATTTCTTGGTGCGGAACCAAACTTCCGCGTTCAGTAGGCGTGTCAAAATGGTGTCATTCAAAATTGTAGCTAAGCTGAAGCGTCGGTCGCTACCTTAAACCTAATATGGCGGATGGTTCATGACCTTTCGCTGTTTTGTGACGTCACACAATGGGATCATCCAGTCTGGGTATTTTATTAGTCTGTGATGTTGACTTTGCTTTATGCCTTGCGACTACCAAACAGTTTTCCTGTGGTTTTTACAATAATTACTGTGATAACACACATAGTGTGCCAGAAAGAAGAAGGACAACAGACAGAATCTGGCAGAATGCAAGGACACACTGAAACCCTGCTAGAAGCCCTCACAACCAACCATCGGCAAACTACTCACTTAATATGACTAAGCCAAAAAACAACGTGATAGAAAAACAACCTATGTCAAACGAGTTTATAATAACAGTAATTGAGCATACACCGATTCAGCTGTGATTATTGATTTTAAACATGGACGGGTATGGTTCATAATGTAGTGTGTAGACAAGTATTCAAAATTACTACAGCGAAACCTTAGTTCTTGTTTGGTCTAGTTCTGTTTTCTGAAAGAAATGGAGATTATTTTAGAAAGTACAAGAGGTATAACAAATCTACACTTTGACACTTGTTTAAAATGCGTTGTGGCACTTATCAAGCTGTTTCACAGTTCCGATTTATTCTAACTCTTTATCATAATAACTAAAGCCGCAAACATTTAACGTCGAATTTCTCAATTGTACAAAATGTGAAGTTCGAACAAACACGATCTAAGGTCTCAACAGGGGGCATTTTTGCGTACGCTCGGAAGGGGCTGTTGCCCCGAAAGTATAAAAAGCGTACGCGGGGAGACGCGGCGTTCTTGGTAGCATACGTACAATAAAATAATGAATATAGACAACATACTGAGATGTGTTCACAACTGAGCAGTGACTTATAATGTAAAATACCACATACCCCCAAATAACCTAAAATCATCATGTCCCAACTGGCCAAACTCCGAGTCCGTGTAACATCGATTCGTACCTGGACACTTACGTCACAATTTTGGTTTTAATCCAAACCGGCAGTCTCATGGCAGATTTTAAGTAATTTTGTAGTTAAATAAAATTATCAAAGAATTGCTATGTCCTGTTTGAGACATTATCTATACCAATTTGATCAAACAAAATATTTCAGCATTTTGGAGATATTTTATGTATGCTGTAGGCGATTTTAGAAAGTTTACAGTAAATGTGAAATCTGAGTTTTCAGATGTCATGCCCTTTTGGTACTCCGAATGGCGGCGGTATTATGTTGTCATTCTTATGTTAAAATGTCAATGCCGCTGGCTAGAAGGGTTTCGGAATTGAAACGTAGATCTATTGGTAAAGTGCAAGATTAATTTCAGTTGAATATAAGGTTGGAATCTTTATCTATCTGTCTGTCTGTCTGTCTGTCTGTCTGCCTGTCTATCTGTCTATCTATATCCATCCATCCATTCATCCATCCATCCATCCATCCATCTATCTATCCATCTATCTCTCTATCTATCTATCTATCTATCTATCTATCTCTCTATCTATCTCTCTATCGATCTATCTATCTATCCATCTATTTCTGTCTATCTATCTATCCATCTATCCATCTATCCATCTATCCATCTATCTATCTATCTATCTATCTATCTATCTATCTATCTATCTATCTATCTATCTATCTATCTATCTATATATCTATCTATCGCACTTCACTGTCCACGTACCTTAAAATTTCCTGATAAAAAAAAGCAGTCTGCCTAGCTGCTCACACGATCTCTGTCTGCTCGACTGTCTCTCTTGTCCAAATAACAAACTTCAACAACCTTTTATATTTCCTACCTCTGTCTCTCTACTGGTTTCAGTATAATAATATTCTAATCCTTACAAGTACCCTCTCCCCCCTCCCATCTGTTTCCAGCGGCGCCCACTTTTCACATCTCCCATTCCCCCTCCCCCCTCCCCACCTCCGCCCACCCTGCTTGTCTCTGATTCCCTCCTCCAACCGGCCTCCTTCTCACGATACAATAACCATCCATCAGACTCCCTGAGCTGTTAATAACTAGTTGGCTCACTACTGCCCACACGCCTCGCCATTGACACGCATACCTGACTACCATATTACATCACCACAGGCTGAGATCCATAATAATCTATGTCGCAATACGTCGGACCTCACGCTAATGTTTATCCCATCAAACAATGAAGAAAAAAAAATTGGCAACCCATCTAGACAAATCAGTAATTAAGTCCGATTGAGCAATTATGAGTTCATATTCAACTTATTTAGGTATTTCATTCATGATAAAACATGTTGTACACACGTAGAAAAGACATTCAGAAATCATGATTAACCAACGCTTCAGTTTCGTCTGAAATGACTCTTGGCCAACCAACACATCGTTTTCCCTGCTCGTCTCCTACTGCGACTTATTAATAATAGACTGATTTGAGAAGCCAGTTCGCAAATAGGCTGCGAGCCCCCCCCCCCCCCCCTCCCCTCCCCCCGTCCTACTACCGACAGGTTCACATAGTGTGAGAAACACTGCTCCAGAGAAAGTTCGTAGACCATAAAGCTCATAGCTTACTGAGTAACATGCGGTATTTTTTGGGGTGGTCTGGAGAAAAAGTGCTCGCATCTCATGCCGAAGGTACCGAGTTCGATCCTCGGTCGGTGCAGGCATGTTGGAATTTTTTTTTTCTTCGAGGGAAAAAAAAATTCTGTCCCTGATCCTATGGTAGGTAGGATCGAGCGCCTAGTCTTCTCTGGTAAGGATAAAAAACAACAACTCGGAGGGCCAGTTTGCACGTTGCGCACGTTAAAGATGCTTTCGGTCATTAAAAATTGGGGGGTAAGAATCTCGGGTGCGTCAAAGTTGTCTGGAGTCAGTTGGCCGAGAGAGAGTCTTCCCGCACTGAGTCAAACTAGACGCTAAAAGAGACTTTGTCTCAGAGCTCAACTAGCCGAAGACAAGACATACTGTCGATCTATTTGGCTGCGGACACGCGCGCTCTACTCTTTTCCACCTGCCTTTCAGTGGACAGGTAACACCACTCATTGCAGCCGTGTCACTTCTCTGATTTCAAGTTCAATATCCCAATTAGTTCTATACCTTTTCATGCCCGTGTCAGGGGCGTCGCCCCATCACTCACCCTCAATCTCCCGGACAGTCGATTTGAAACATCACAGCTGACCCCGTCATGAAACAGCGCAACTGCAAATTAATGAGAACCATTGTTTTTGAGAAATATTCTTTGAAATTCTTACAGGAATTCAATTTTTTTCACTGTGTGGTTAGAGGAAGCACAGCATTACGAATGGGCTGTTGTCATTAATTTTTGCACTATAAGCCATTAGTCTGCGCGCGAGAGATGATGACCCCTGTATAGGTCCATGGTACATATTTTTGGGGGGGGGGGGGAGGGGGGTATACTTCTTTGATCAGGGCTCATTCGGGAAATTTGCCTTAGTGTCATTGCAGCCCAGTTACAACTGGGGCACACACGTCGTCACCACAGTGCAGCGCCTGCCGGGGGTGTTGTTGTTTTGTTTTTTTGGGGGGGAGGAGGGGGGGGGGAAGAGAAAGGGGGGGGGGGAGAGAAAGGGGGGGGGTGGTAAGAACAAATTTTAACTAATTTTCTCTGCTGTTCTCGATTTTCCAACTCCCAATGTATCTTTAACGTGCACACCGGCATTCCGAGTTTTTCGTCCTTATCCGAGAAGTCTAGGTAGGTGCTCCATCCTATCTACCATTGGATCAGGGACGGGAAAATAATTATGAGAAAAATCCCCCCAAAAATTCCAACATGCCTGCACTGGCCGGGACCACACTAAAACTGAGATAAGAAACAGACTTGATTTAGTATGCCACCGCCCATTCGGAGTAGCCGAGTAGAGTATCCGTTGCGATTTCACAAAAAAATAATTCAATTACGAATTAGACTGGCAGCAACAGTGAACGGAACTTGTTGCACTAAAAATAGCCATGACGACATTCTCTAAAAACGCCAACACTTTACAAAATAAACATGTTGTTGTTTATTCTCTTTTTTTCTTGTCCTTTTTAGAGCGAACTGTCTCCAAATCCAATCCAGCAATTTGCCGTGGAGAGTTCTAAAAGGTTTTTCAAGAAATTTCTAGAGAAATAGATGGACTTAATCTGTCTACACAGTTAGACAGACATTCTATTTTCTTATGTTGGGAAAAAAATTACAAAGTTTTTTACTGCGGGACTCGACTAAGCTCGTAATGCACTGAGGAAAGTGTTTCACTCCGGCTTTGGTGTGAGATCTGTGGACTGTGGAGTTAGAGGGAGCCTGGCGCATTAGTGGGCCGAAATAAGACTGTCTCCCTGGGTGATTCACAGGAGGTTCAGGCCTGGGTTAAGATTCTGGAGGGAGGAGAGGGAGGGAAAGATAGGGAGAGGGGTGGATAGAGAGTGAGAAGGAGAGACAGAGAGAGGGGGAAGGTGGAACAAAAAGATAAAGGAGGGGAAGTGAGAAGGGGTGAGAATGGAGGAAAGAAAAGAGTGAGTCAGTTGGAGCGAGAGAAAGAGAGAGAAAGAGAGAGAGAGAGAGAGAGAACGGGAGAGAGAAAGATAGGGCAAGGAGAATGAGAGGAGGTGTGAAGGAGAAAGAGAGGGTGAATTGGAGAGAAAGAGAGAGAGAGAGAGAGAGAGAGAAAGAGAACGGGAGAGAGAAAGATAGGGCAGGGAGACGCTGAGGAGGTGAGAAGGAGAAAGAGAGTGTGGGTTGAAGAGAGAGAGAGGAGAGAGAGAGGGCACGGAGGGGATAAGAGGGCGAGAAAGAGACCAAACTTCAATGCTCATTTTTCTCGAAAAGGCAAAAATACACATACAACAATTATGGCAAATACCAGACGAATAATTTAATGTTTCTCTCTGAGACAGAAGGTTAGCCATAGCTCACTAAGATTTGCGTGTACATGCTACGTCAATTATCGTGGAACGACCCATGAATAATTTTTCTGTGTTAATGTCATAGCGACATTTCCAGCGGCGGCTCTGCTATAGATCCACCTGCGCCAAGGGAGTAGAATCAAGGGGAGTGGGGGAATGAGAGGGAGGGGAAATGGCAAGGAAACAGGATTATGTCGATACCATGCCAGTTGCACCTGCTTGCGCGGGACGGGAGTCGTTCAAGGAGATCACAGTCGCTTATGTTCCTATGTATTGGTTACGCCAGTGTCCTATTGATGTAGTGCGTATGACGAGAACAAGAGATATGATAGTGTGAAGTGGGAATGGTTTAGTGGGAGAATTTTGGTGTAATGACAATTGACAACTTTGGTCGTCCATACTTTCATCCATATGTCGGGTCCGTTCGTCCGTCCGTTAGTCCATCCCTCCATTCAATTCATCCATCCATCCATCCATCCATCCATCCAATCCATCCATCCATCCATCCATCCATCCACCCACCCAAGCATCCATCCATCTATTCATTCATTCGCCTATCTATCCCTCCGTCCGTTAGTCCACCCATCCGTCCATCCATCCAATCTTCTGTCCATCCAATCATCCACCCACCCAAGTATCCATCCAAATATCTATCTATCTGTCTATCTATCTATTTATCTATCTATCTATCTATCTATCTGTCCGTTCGTCCCTCCATCTATCCATCTATCCGTCCGTCCGCCCTTCCGTCTGCGTGCCTATCTGCCTGCCTGTCTATCTGTCTGTCTGTCTGTCTGTCCACATCACCAGTGACAAAAACACATTAACACACTCTACGGTCATGGTTTTACTGCTAATGAAAATGGCAACAACGACCACAAAATGACAGACAGAAACATAACCCCAGCAGCTGTTACACTGCCGTGTCATAGTTTGATGTCTACTGCCAGATCCCAACTCTATACTGCTTTGTTTGTGTTCCTTTTCTCTCATTGTGTCTACACATCTGGCTTTTGTTCATGTTAGGGGACCGTAGTGTTTACATAGTAAGCTATAGCTGACCAGTGACCAAAGGTCAGTATTTTCTCTATTCAACCTTTTAATTAGACGACTGTCCCAAGCAACAGTGACATATTATAGGTAAATGTCTTGCAAAGTGGGTTCTTTGACTAATGTCACCTTAATTGTGATATTGACCTTAATGCTTTGCAGGGCTTTCCCTCCCACCTGTGCACGGCAGCTTGACATGCGCACTTGGAATGATTTTTTTTTTTTTGGCACGGCGACTGAGACAAGTCAACCCACTCGTAACGGCTGTCTATGATCCAAACAACAACAATAAAAAAAGTTGTAACTTTCTGGCCTTAGAACTTCCAATGAAAGACGAGATATAGTTCAAAATTTCGTAGGAGCACAAATTCTGCTGACATCAAGTGAAACTAACCAATTTATCACCGCAACAGTATTCGAGGAAATACCGTGCACAATTTTATAGCGACGGCACACTCGTGGGTTGATAATAACATACACGAAAGTGAGATGCAAAATATCATCCCAGAACCAGAGTAAATTGAATGGCACCATCACCCACATTATACCATTTAACATCATTATCCTCACAACCAACTTTGACACCATTGCTGAGTTACATCATCATTCATTTAAATATCATACGAGGTCAAATGAGCAGGAATGACTATCCCTCACATCTTGTACATAACAAAAAAAAAAAACCCAAAAAACAAAAGCTACATCACCAGCAATATTAACAAAAGGCTGCTACAACAACAGTAGCAACATCCGCAGCAACATCAAGTACCTCTGTCTACTACAGCATCCGTTCCGCTCCGCTCGTCACCGCTTCAGGGGCAAAGTGTATTTTACTTTTTCATACGTCATTTTCGGTAAGAAAGCGGACCGGATCGGATGCTGTGGACAAGTTAGAGCAGTGGCACTGCCAAGAATTCCTACTCACACATACACTTCCAATCACACGTACGAACATACCACAAACACACATTCACATACACGAGTGTGCCAAAATGACATTAACACGTCTGAGTAACAGCTTGAAGCTCAGCAGCAGAAGGGGCAAACATTAAAAATTAATCACAATCGCCCCCTCGCCGGATTCTAAGTGCGCGCCAGTTTCGTGGCGATTCACACAGTCTGGTGAACAGCCCGCACAATGTCGCACCTCAAGTTCCAACGCTGTCACAAATTTGCGCACCTCCCTTCCTGTGAAACTGATACGTAGATGTTCAATAATTCAAAGCTGGGCAGGTGTCCATTTCTTCTGTCCACATCTGTTAAAGTCAATGTCCCTTACTTGCCAGAGTTTCTCTTTCTCTCTCCCTCTCTATGTTTTTGTCTTCTTTATTTATCTCTCTCTCTCTCTCTCTCTCTCTCTCTTTCTCTCTCTCTCTCTCTATTTACCTCCTTTTCTCTCTCTCTTTTTTGGTTGCTTTGTTTTTCTTTCTTTCTTTCTTTCTTTCTTTTCGTTTTCTTTCTTTCTTTTTTTTCTTTCTATCTTCCTTTCTATGGAATATCCGTTCTATGAAGCTATTCATTCATCCACTTCTCTTTTGATTTATTCTGTCGTCTCTCAATCTGTCTGTCTCACGGCCTATACGTCTTTAAATCCGTCCATCCATCCATCCACCCTTCCATCTATCCATCAATCCATTTATCCATCAATCCATTTATCCATTTATCCATCAATCCATCCTTCTATCTATCTATCTATCTATCTATCTATCTGTATGTCTGTCTGCCTGCCTGCCTGTCTGTCTGTCTGTCTGCCTGCCTGCCTGCCTGTCTGCCTGTCTGTCTGTCTGTCCCAATCAGTGTGTCCGCCCGTTTCTGTCCGCCCATCCATCTGTCAGCCCGCCCTCTCTCTCTCTCTCGACCTAGCTAAGTGACTCTTCAATAGGTCACTCCAAAACGTTTACAAAAAGCGATTACGTAGCCGCCTGATCTCACCCACATCGAGTAGTTATTTCAGCAACTATTCTGAGAAACAACAATTATCTTAGCCCTGACACTTTAAGTATAAATTCGAACTCATACTTTTTAAAGAATCGCAGTTCAAGTTACACTGTAAGAATCGTTACCTATGACGTCTTTGCTGGGCTCTATAATTAAGCGCCTGTCAATCGATTACTGCCACGCTGCACAAGATAACCGATTAAATGCCAAGTGGGTCATAATAACGCCGTTCATCATGGTATCGACCTGTTGATTACACCAAAACTGGATGTCTGTCTTTGTGCTGAAACTCTGATCATGAGTTCTGTTTTTCCTGTTCGGTCTTTTCTGTCTTTCTTTCTTTTTGTCCCACTCCTCCCCCCCCCCCCACCCCCACCTTTCTCCTTCCTTTCCTTCCTTTTTTCTTTCCTCTTGATCTCTTTCATTCCTTCTTTCATTTTTTCCTTCGTTCGTTCTTTTTCCCTTTTTTTTTTCTTTTCTTCCTTTCTCCTTTCTCTTTCTTTTTTGTCTCTTTGATGTTTTAGTTTGCTTATCATTTTTTTTGTTTCTTTTCATTTATAATATGTTAATAATATTTAATATTCGCTCGTGACCAACAGGATTAAAAGACACAAGAAACAAGCAAAGAAAAACACAATAACATCACTCAACAGACTGTTGGAAATCGTAAAGTTGGAAATCGTAAAGTTGGAAATCGTAAAGAGCAGGCCGAAAGGCCGCTGCCCGGGCAAAATTGAAATTAATAGATTAAAAATTTATCCATATCATCTCCCCCCCGCCAGAACAAGAAATAATAAAACAAGTAAAGTGAGGTGTAAATGCCAAGGGCAGCGAACCTCCTAAAATAAAGACCTCAAATCATCACTCAACAGACTTGCAAACAGGTTGCATTTATCGTCTATATTTTTAGTCACTAAAGGGATATTCAACCCATTTAGGTCTTCTATTCATAAGAAACCTTTTCGTACACACATCAAGAAGAGAATACTGGGGCATCCTGATCAACCAAAAATCTCAGTTAGGACCATTTGTTTTGCCCAGTCTGCCAATGCTACTTAATTACCAATTTGAAAAGAAGAGAAAACTGCATGAAAAAAAACAACACAATTGTACGGAAGAATCAAGCATAATTTTCTTACATTATAATGACATCATTATGGTCTTGCAGATAATGTCAACATTTGTGTTTAACCAACATGATAATTAATATGTCCCAGATTTTTATGATTAAAACAGGTCACTGCCAGAAGCACAATTAAGGGGAAGAACTCTAAAAGGGTTCAGGAAAATAACAACTCGAGCGTACCGTCGGCCAGTGGTAATTTCCCCCGCATAGAAAGAAATGGCTATCACGGACCACAACTCCCGAGCATAAGGCATTACCAAGGGCGTTAAATCAAATGGACCGGGTCTATATTGCAATTTTTGAGGTCATTAAATCAAGGGAACACGCGTTCACGGATGGATAGAACGCGGAAGTGGGACGGGGAGGGAAGAGGAGGGAGTGTACAAGGGAATAACTGCTGGGATACTCGCTCGAGTGGGCAGTATAGCTTCATTGCATAACCCGTCTATTCGCACCGCCAGCGGACCGTAACGACTTCTGAGAAAACGATTCCATACAATAGAAATTGCTCCATAAAACAAGGGGGGAGTCTATGACTCGAAACATGTAATAGCAGATTCGATCCTGCTTTTGCAAGTGCTTTGTTTAAAAGACCGGTTTTGGCAGATGGTTTGGTCGTTCTTTGGCAGGTGGTCGTAATAAACAGGGTTAATAAAAGTAACGGCAAAGGGTGGTCTAATAGAAGGGCAGACATAGGTTACAAAAAAAGATTAGTTTTTTTAGAAGGGCAGGCCTGCCATACGTTGAAATAGTGAGGCTAAAATAGCAACAGGCATAAAAACATCCACCATCCTTACGTCAATCCGACCTAGACGTACCGGATTTCCATAAATTGGTAGGATTTCTGTAAGATTTGTAAGATTGCGGTAGTGGCAGATTCGCTACATCAAACCGACGTCGGCGTGATATCGTAACCATCGGATTTACGTAGGAACAATGTCATTCCTACGTTCAAACTTGATCTCAATCCTATATGGGTCTGATTTCAATAGGGTTCCTGGTTGGGAGAATTTAATAATAATTGAATATGGGATAGGTGGTCAAAATAGTCACATTGGGAATGTATGTCCATAGTATCCGGGCGGCAACCAGCAAGCGTACGGAAATGTGACGTGTGAGACTGACATTAAGTTTTCTAGTAGGAATGACATCAGTGTGACGCAAATGCATTGGTTTAGATATCGTGCCAACGTCTGTTCGATGTAGGCAATTTCCTATTCCTCACCGCCCCTTCCCCCACAGTAATAATTATCATTCCTAGGTAGATCTGATGGTTACGACATCTAGCCAACGTCGGTTTAATGTAGGCATCCCCCACCCCCACCCCTAAGTTGTAATATTGTTCCTTGGCAGATCTGCTAGATATGACATCTTGCCGACGTCGGTTTGAAGGTAGCCAAACCCCACATTACAATAATTCTACCAAACTCAATGAATCCTAAACAAATCTACGTCGGACTAATGTAGGGCTGCTTGCCTGGTTGTCTTGACTTCAAATAACAGAAAATGCTCAGGGGCACTCCAGTCCCCCCCCCTTTCCAAACCCCACCCCCGACACACACTTTCAATGTGGCCCCTAGGGAATGTGTCATACCTTGAATAATTTGATACGCGACTGGCGACAACATCAAAAGTTCAACAAGAACAACTACAACAACACAAACAGACACATCACCATAAGCCATGTCCCAGCACCCCCATTTACAACACAAAATGTGACCTGAAAGATAATTCCACAGAAATGAGTCAGAATGTTACGACAGTGTACGGTCCTGAATATTTCATGATGACGGGAGGTAATGTCCCTTAGCTTAGCCTCATTTCTTTTCTTTTGTTTTTTTCGTTTGTTCACGCGTTTGGGAAATGAGGACACTCCAACACCCACTCACCCTCTCTAGGGCTTTCTCTCCGTCTCTTTCTCTTTCTCTTTCTGCCCTCTCTGTTTCAGCCTGTCTCTTTGTCTCTATGTGTCTAATATGTCTGTATGTGTGTGTCTCTCTCTCCCGCTGTCTCATCGCTCTTTCTCTCTCTGTTTCTCTCACACTCAGCATCCTCCCCTCATAGTTCTTCCCGTTGTCTTTCTCACGTCCTCTCAGTCTCTCTCCCTCCCTTTGAATGACGTTTTAGTCTTTCTCTTTTTCTCAGTCTGTCTGTCTGTCTGTCTGTCTGTCTGTCTCTCTCAATATCCAGTCTATCAGAAAGAGAAAAGAGGGAGAAAAAGAGACACGATAGATAGATAGATAGATAGATAGATAGATAGACACAGAGACAGACAGACAGACAGACAGACATAGAGAGAGACAGACAGACATAGAGAGAGACAGACAGACAGACAGACAGACAGACAGACAGACAGACAGACAGATAGATAGATAGATAGATAGATAGATAGATAGATAGATAGATAGATAGATAGATAGATAGATAGATAGATACAGAGATAGATAGACAGATAGATAGATAGATAGATAGATAGATAGATAGATAGATAGATAGATAGATAGATAGATAGATAGATAGATAGATAGATAGATAGATAGATAGAGAGACAGACAGACAGACAGACAGACAGACAGATAGATAGATAGATAGATAGATATAACACAGAAAAACATTGAGGAAACGACAGAAAGAGCTGGAGAAAGAAAGAAAACGTGAGCAGGTCAAGAAATTCCTACATTAATACCTTAATAAGATCAATATTTTCCAATCCAAAAATCCGATTTATGACAGTCTTCTCTCTTCTTTTCATGTTTCTGTAACATCAAAAATCATGTTGTCATTCATTCTCCGCATTCCCAGCATTTCCCTCTGTTTCCGCTTTCATGTTCTGACTATCTTTTTTTTTTCCCTGTTTTTTTTTTTCCTTAATATTTATCCTATTTTCTACCTCTCCATTTCCAACAACTCGTAGAAAAACTCACACACGAAATTATACACACACATGCGTACACATTATTTGAATTTGAGGTTGAGTATGGAGAATTGAGAAATCACATCTAAGAATAATAATAATAATAATGGATGGCATTTTATATAGCGCATATCCATTTTTAAAATGCTCTATGCGCTTTACAGAAACAACATGTCAACCACAGAGCAGAATGGAGCGCCTGCGAAGCGCTCAACACACTACACTGCTTCTTTCTCTCTCCCTGTCTCAGCGTCATGATAACGGGCGTATATTTTGCTAGGCAAACGTTAGACAGAGATGGAATAATTATAACAGGACGATGGGACAGAAGAAGACCTCATCAGAAGTGCTCACCAACCACACATTTAATGAATTTGAGTTTGAAGACAGGACGTCCACACGATAACTTTCACATTGTGGTAGGAAGAAACAAACGATAGACAGAATATAGTAGAACTAGATGAGCTACCGGGCATTGCCCAGAATAAACAATCATGTGACCCCCCCCCCCCTCTGTCTCTCTAGTATAATAAAAGTAATAAACTACAGTCTTGGTTCAGAACTCATGCGCACCAGAACACTACGCACCAAACTGAACGCTTGATACGATTACTTTTTATGACATGCACGGTACTATATATTATTACGAAACAAACATGCAAAAATACAGAGGTTATATAGCAATGAACATTGTTATTTTTTAAAAATAGATGCTTGAAGTAAACAACTTTTGATTATAGCCATCATCTTCCTTATCTCAATTGCCACTTTCCTGCCAAATTTAAGGCGTGAAGAGTGTATAGTTTGGTCAGTTACTCGTGCCAAAGGTTGCAAGTTACTGAAATATATAATAGATGATAGGACAGAAGCAGACGCTACCAGAAGCGTCTAACCTACCACCCGTGTGGCTACTTGATACACCAGTTGGTGAAGCGGACGGCTAAAAACACACATGCACACAAAGCGACGGCGTGAATTTATATGTCTAAAAGCCAAGGTCTATCTCTCTTCGTATCAAAACTCATGTTCATTTCAAACATAACAACACACCACACCTGTTCCTACCACAGCTTGTCCGACACTTCATTTTATGCAAATTTCTCCCTCCCCGAGTACAGCAATGGAAAAACAGCTTGACACATGACAATGGTACCCTCGCTGCTGTCTGTCACCACTTCACAAGTCCCCCCCCCCCCCCATTATGTCTACCGACCCCCTTTCCCCAATACACCCACAGCACAATGTTAAAACGTTGTGTAACTGCTGTTGTCCACAGCATCCGCTCCGCTATTTTTTTTACGGACAATGACGTAAAATACTCTTTGCCTCTGTATACTTGTCCACATGACGGCATCCGCTCCGCTCCGCTATTTTTTTTACGGACAATGACGTAACATACTCTTTGCCTCTGTATACTTGTCCACATGACGGCATCCGCTCCGCTACGCTATTTTTTTTACGGACAATGACGTAAAATACTCTTTGCCTCTGTATACTTGTCCACATGACGGCATCCGCTCCGCTACGCTATTTTTTTTTTACGGACAATGACGTAAAATACTCTTTGCCTCTGTATACTTGTCCACATGACGGCATCCGCTCCGCTCCGCTATTTTTTTTACGGACAATGACGTAAAATACTCTTTGCCTCTGTATACTTGTCCACATGACGGCATCCGTTCCGCTCCGCTATTTTTTGTACGGACAATGACGTAAAATACTCTTTGCCTATTGGAACGCTGAAGAAGAAGATTGGAACTCTTTGCCTCTGTATACTTGTCCACATGACGGCATCCGCTCCGCTACGCTATTTTTTTTACGGACAATGACGTAAAATACTCTTTGCCTCTGTATACTTGTCCACATGACGGCATCCGCTCCGCTCCGCTATTTTTTTTACGGACAATGACATAAAATACTCTTTGCCTCTGTATACTTGTCCACATGACGGCATCCGCTCCGCTACGCTATTTTTTTTACGGACAATGACATAAAATACTCTTTGCCTCTGTATACTTGTCCACATGACGGCATCCGCTCCGCTACGCTATTTTTTTTACGGACAATGACGTAAAATACTCTTTGCCTCTGTATACTTGTCCACATGACGGCATCCGTTCCGCTCCGCTATTTTTTGTACGGACAATGACGTAAAATACTCTTTGCCTCTGTATACTTGTCCACATGACGGCATCCGTTCCGCTCCGCTATTTTTTTTACGGACAATGACGTAAAATACTCCTTGCCTCTGTATACTTGTCCACATGACGGCATCCGCTCCGCTATGCTATTTTTTTTACGGACAATGACGTAAAATACTCTTTGCCTCTGTATACTTGTCCACATGACGGCATCCGTTCCGCTCGGCTATTATTACGGACAATGACGTAACATACTTTTTGCCTCTGTATACTTGTCCACATGACAGCATCCGATACGCTCGGCTATTATTACGGACAATGACGTAACATACTCTTTGCCTCTGTATACTTGTCCACATGACGGCATCCGTTCCGCTCGGCTATTATTACGGACAATGACGTAACATACTCTTTGCCTCTGTATACTTGTCCACATGACAGCATCCGATACGCTCGGCTATTATTACGGACAATGACGTAACATACTCTTTGCCGCTGTATACTTGTCCACATGACGGCATCCGCTCCGCTCGGCTATTATTACGGACAATGACGTAACATACTCTTTGCCTCTGTATACTTGTCCACATGACGGCATCCGTTCCGCTCGGCTATTATTACGGACAATGACGTAACATACTCTTTGCCTCTGTATACTAGTCCACATGACGGCATCCGTTCCGCTCCGCTCCTCATCGCTATAGAGGCAAAGAGCGTTTTTCATACGACATTTTCCGTAAAAAAAAAAGCGGAGGGGATTGCTGTGGACAAGACCGGTTACAGTACCATTTTCTTGTGTCTCGAAGAAAAACAACAACAAATGCGGTATGTGCGAAATATTTTTTTAAGCCACATACACACACTCAAAAATCACTTTGCGTCACACTTTATTCTTTATCAATTTCCGTGTTATGATAACCAAACCTAGCAAATTTAAGTCCCAGATAGAAAGACGGAGGAAATTTATTGAATTTTCAAATATTGATATTAAAAAGTATAATAATAATATATCTATTTTTTACCTAATTTGGTGCAAGCATTTTGACGTTCGTCTGTGAACAGCTGTCAAAAGAGACAGGAATAATATTTGTTGCTTTGACAGTTTTTCAACTTTTTAAATATTTTTTTATAGCATTGCCGTTTCAAAGCGTGTCTGTCTTTCTTTCCTGAATATTTAATTGTGATAGCCCCGTGCTGGGGCCATACAGCACAGGGGCGCGTCCCCTGGGTGGCGGATAGAGGAGCCCCGAAAAAAAAGGGGTTGCACCTAGAAGGTGCCGTGGACCAACATGGCCCGGGCAGATGGGGCTCGTGAGCAATGTCAAGCAACCTATCTAAGAGAAGGAAAACTCTGACTCCAAACCCGGCTAGATAGAGACCGTAAGCACCGAAAGGCAGTCTAAATAGGAGATGGAAAACTCCGAACTTAAACCTCTGCTGCCTTGCAGAAGATCCTGACAGATCAAAGGCTAAGGAAGCACATCCTGACAGAAAAGCAGGCCAAAGCCGGAGTCACTGGACCGAAAGGTGCAGATAGACCAGACTGGTGTAACAACCTTGCCTGAAAACTGCAGTGACACGCACCAACCCCCTAAAAATCATGGACGGACACCAAAAATTTACTAAAAGTTATGGTGTGAAGCCTGTGGACTCCCGCCGGACAGGTGTAGCGCCGGGCCCAAAGGGCCCACCCAAGCGATCTGGTGGTGCCTTACCCTCTTCTTGTGGAACCAGGGGAAGAGGTGTGAGGTTACGGACGACTGGAACCAATCTTAAAGTGCTACAGTGGAACGCAGAAGGAGTAGCCAAGAAAAAGCTGCCATTAATGCGAAAGCTGTATCAAGAAAAAGTGGATGTCGCCTGCATACAGGAAACCCATCTCACGGACAACATACGCTTCTCAATAAGAGGATACCAGTGCTTGAGGCAAGATAGGATAACGGGACACAAGGGTGGAATCATCATACTAGTTAAAAATGACTACACCATAAAAGATATAGTGATTGACACGGACAACCAGTCAGAACTACAGGGTATCAAGTTATACAAAGACAACTCTGAAATCAGTATTTACAACTGCTATTGCCCACCCAACAAGAAACTATCACTTGAGAAACTAGATATAGGAGAGGAGACATGCTTAGTACTGGGTGATTTTAACAGCCACTCCCCAAGCTGGGGATACGATGATCTGAATAAGAGAGGAGAGGAAATGGAAAACTGGCAAGTGGAAACTAAATTACAACTACTCTACGATGAAGAGGACCCAGACACATTCTTCTCACGCACATGGAGAACTACCACAAACCCAGATCTCACCTTTGCGTCAGAAGACCTGACTGGGAAAATACGGAGAGCAGTGCTTCCCCAACTTGCAGGTAGCGACCATAGACCCATACTCACTGAAATAGACTCAAATAAATCTTGCAACCAAGCACCAACTGTCCCCAGATGGAACTACAAAAGAGCAAACTGGGAAAAATTCCAAAGGAGCACCAACCTTTATTCCACCAAAACAAATTGCAAGTCCAAGAATGTTAATAAATCTGCAAGGGAACTCACAGAAGCAATACTGAAAGCCGCAAGGGAAAGTATACCAAGAGGAGCAAGAAAAAACTACATCCCCCTATGGTCTGATGGGCTTGAGAATCTCACTAATGCAGCAACACAGGCAAGAGAGACAGCAGAAGAAGAACCAACGGATGAAAACATGATCGCCTTCAAAGCAGCAGAGGCCAGACTGAAAAGAGAAACAATACATACTTCTCGGACTGCATGGCAAGAGAAAACACAGAGGTTGGACCTGGACAAGAACGGGACAAAACTGTGGAAACTGACAAGAGCACTTAATAGAGAACCAAACTATTTTGCACCCCCAGCCCTTGAAACAGAAAATGGTAACCTGCAAACCGCACAACAGGCAGCCAACTCATTCATGAAACAATTTCAGGAGACTGGCAACATATCAGTGGAAAAACATTCTGACAAGGAGGTGAAGGAAAATAATAGAACCCTAAAGAACAAGCACAAGGAACCAGAGGATAAAATCATGACGGATCCACTGAAGAAAGAAGAGCTAGAGCAAGCGCTAAAAGCCCTAACCACAGAAAAGTCTCCAGGACCTGATGGAATAACAAATGAGATGCTTATTCATTTGGGAGAGACAGCCAAAAGAAAACTACTCCAACTTTTTAATGCTTCATGGAAGACTGGAGAAATACCTGCCACTTGGAAAAAAGCAACCGTTATCCCCATCAAAAAAGAAGGTAAACCAGGTAATAAACCAGAAAACTACCGACCCATCAGTCTAACCAGCTGTCTGTGCAAACTACAAGAAAGGATTGTTAATGCAAGACTCATGTGGTATCTGGAAAGCAATCACATCCTTGTGAATGAACAAGCCGGGTTCAGACGAAGTCGATGTACAGAAGACCAGATCACCTATATCACACAGGTCATAGAAGACGGCTTCCAAGAAGGAAAGAAGACGGTAGCCGTATGGGTCGATATGGAGAAAGCCTTCGACAGAGTATGGAGGGATGGAATGATACTGAAACTGTTGCAGGCTAAAGTGACGCACAATATGCTAAAATGGATCTGCAGCTACCTGTATGGAAGAAAAGCTAGAGTGTCATCTCAAGGAACCCTAAGCAGAGAAGCCAAATTGAGGCATGGAGTGCCACAGGGAGGGGTTTTATCTCCAACATTGTTCCTATTATATGTCAACGACCTGAAAGGAACACTATGCAGAGAAGTAAAAGCAGTGATGTACGCAGATGACCTTGCTCTGCTCTCCTCCGATAGTAATGCGGGAGCGGCCAGACAGAGATTACAGATCACCCTGGACCACCTACAAGACTGGACAGAAACATGGTGTATGAAACTAAATGCTCACAAGACAAACTACACTGTATTCAGCCTTTCTCCAAAGCTGGACAACATCACGCTAAATGTAGGCCAACACACTCTTAAGAAAAATGAATCACCCAAATACCTTGGTGTGCACTTTGATACCAGATTAACATGGAAAAACCAGATAGCAGAATGCCAAAGAAAAGGATATCAAAGAACCAGATTAATGAAAAAATTAGCAGGAACAAAATGGGGAGCAAGTATGACAATCCTAAAGCATACTTACCAGGGATATGTCAGACCAGCACTAGAATATGGAATGGCTGCTTGGGGTACATGTGCCAAAAGCCAAATGGGAAAACTTGACAAAGTACAAAACCAAAGCCTGAGAATCATTACGGGAGGCATAAAATCAACACCCATCACAGAAATGGAAACAGTTACTACACTGGAATCTCTACCTGAAAGAAGAGACAAGAAGATACTACACCAGTACTCTAAAATAAAGTCACAGATCCATCAACCACTCCACCCGAGATCCAAAGAGAAAGGCACTGACAGGCTGAAGAGAACAAACTTTGTGGAAAATGCACAAAGACTAGAAAAAAATCACAACCTAACAAAACTATCGGTGGAGGAAGTAAGAGAAGTAACAAACAGATGTCCACCATGGGCAAGAACAAAGCTGCCACCTATTATAACCAGTGTGAAGGGCATTTCCTCCAAACAAGACCTAAACCAGGAGGCACTGAAAAGAGTGACACTGCAGTACCTTGACCAGAAATACCCAAGAGACGAATGGGTCAGAATATATACAGATGGATCGGCTACTGAAGCTGTCACCGACGGAGGAGCTGGCATATTCATTGAATGGCCAAATGGAACTAATAAGAAAATCAGAATGCCTGGAGGGAAGAGATGCAGCAATTACAAAGCGGAGGCACTGGCATTGCTAGAGGGATCAAAGGCCATCTACAAGGAAGAAGGCACATATGACTCCAAAGTTGTATTCCTGTCAGATGCACGGTCTGTGCTCGAATCTCTCCAAAATCCAGATTGCATGATACACAATGAACTTATTACAGAGCTAATGCAACTGAAAAACTCAGCCAGAGAAGTTTACCTGCAATGGATTCCTGGACACTGCAGTATATATGGCAATGAAGCTGCAGATAATCTGGCCAAGGAGGGAGCTAAGCAGCAACAACCAGATGGAAGTGTCTCCCACGAAGAAGTAAAGACCATCATAAAAGCCACATACCAAAAGCAATGGAAAAATAACCATCCAAAATTCCAGGGTGAAGACTCAATAAGACAACTGAACAGAGCAGAACAGGTTATGATATTCAGGCTTCGCACAGGACACAATCTGCTAAAGGATCACATGCATCGCATCTTTAGAATTGGCAACAGCAGTGTATGCGAATGCGGCTTAGAAGCAGAAAATGCAGAACACATCCTGCAGACTTGTCCAAAATATAACATGCAAAGGGAAGCCCATTGGCCTGAGGCCACGCCTGTCAGGGAGAAGCTGTATGGCAGCTTGGAACAATTGAAGAGAACAGCTGCTTTCTTGCAGAGGATTGGAGTAAAGATTTGACGTCCGCCATGATGGGGAACGCAGAAGAAGAAGAAGAATTGTGATAGCAAAAATTAACATTCATTTTTGATGATTGACATATCACAATGAATTGTACAAGGGAGTGATCATTATATGGGGTCTTAAAAATGTATACGAATTTTGTACATTCATTAATACAATGTCATTTAAGATAGATCTAAGATTTGTATTTCTGAATGTTTTACAGTCATATTTGAAAGTAGCATTTACTTTTGCTGACTGTCACAGCGCAATGAATTGTACAAGGGAGTAATCATTGTACAGGGTAAAAAAAATGTATACTCGCATTGAATATAATCTTATTAACACAACAGTATCAATTAAATACATCTAAGATTTACAATTCTGAATATTTTATAGTTATGACTGTCTAAAAGTAGCATCAATATTTTTCTAGTTGCCACATGACAGTGAACTGTACAAGGGAGTCATTAGTATACGGGGTCTCAAAAATTGCATACACTCTGTGAATATTTATGAAAGCTGTGTCAGTTGAGATACATCCATGATTTATAATTCAAGTTAACGGGGACAGATGTGTAATTATTGGAGTTATGAGAAAAAATTCTAACATGCCTGCACCGACCGGGATTTAAACCCGGTACCTTCAGCATGAGAGATGAGCACCTTGTTTCTAGACCACCTTGTGCCCACGGAAATGGTGTTTCTCTACACATGAAAACAATCTCTCCACGTCACTACTTCAAGCCTTTTTTACCTTTCCGTTTCCGTTTCGGTACATATGAAAACCCAGCTTAAGCAGTTCATTTGTGTTTACATCTTTTTTAGAGACACCGCGTACATAACAGCCCAGCCTTACTATTCGCGTAAGGACAACTATTCATGAATTACTTTCGAACAAGCTCACTGCTCATCTTTAGCTTGCTATATAAAACACTACGGTCCCGCAACAACGCCCAGCAATAACCCTATCAAAATCCTATGCGTCGGATTGGCCGTCAAGCTTGCTCAGTTCATAGGAATGACATTGTTCCTACGTAGATCCACTAGATACAACATCGCATCGACGTGGATTTGATGTAGGGTGGTTTGTGGACGTTTCTAGTAGAGTCTCCGTCTGTCCTATCATTCTGTTATATTCTGTCTATCGGGTTGTTCCTTCCTAGCACAATGTGACTGGCTCTCTTCAAACTCAGAACATCAAATTTCTCCCCTACAGTATTACTACTAAACCAACAGGAATCCTAAACAAATATACGTCGGACTGATGTAGGGATGCTGGCTGGGCAGCCTTCGACAGTCATGGCATACGGCCCTTTGTCGTGACAACAGTTACAATCGATACATGTGTTACACAGCAATATCCACGTGCGTTATCGCTTGAGTTATCTCTCTAAATTCATTCAACTCACCTGCCGACCGCACGTTTCTGCATGGCTAATGAACACA
Organism: Onchidella celtica; assembly: GCA_963931925.1. Lineage (NCBI taxonomy): Eukaryota > Metazoa > Mollusca > Gastropoda > Systellommatophora > Onchidiidae > Onchidella > Onchidella celtica. Next base: position 30,702,391 of record OZ007584.1, read on the forward strand.
GCAGCTCCGCCCTCCCCTCTGTTTTCAGCTGTCAACTCTTGGATGGCTTGGAAATTCCCAACAAGCATATTAATAAATTAAAGATCAGTCATCCTTAACCTTTTAAAACCTGATGTTTTCCCTACATTCATGCCTCGTGGCTTTATTTATGACATACTTTATCAAAATGGTGATTAAGTGGCATGGGCTGGGGCGGTCCTAAACAGCAGATATTATTGTGTGTTAAAGTCTTTATTTTAGGAGGTTCGCCGCTTTTTGCACTAACATCTCCTGTTTCTTGTTCAAATTTCTATGTGTTTTTGTGGTAGGGATTAGTTTTTTTTTTTTTTTTTTTAGAATTTTGTCCTGGCAGCGGACTTATTCGGCCTGCTATTCTCGACTTTCGATTGCCAAGATATGTTTAACGTGTGCAAAGTGCATACAGACCCTCGGTGTTTTTTTTCGTCCTTATCCGAGAATACTAGGTGCTCGATCCCACCTACCATAGGATCAGGGACAGGAAATGTTCTCTCAAATTCCAACATGCCTGCACCAGTCGGGATCGAACTCGATGTCTTCGGCATGAGAGGTGAGCACCTTGTCTCTAGGACCAAGGTGTCTCCGTACACGAACTGGAGTGACAATTTATATTCATTTGTACATCAAGCTCTCTTCTCAGACATTCATCATGACAACTGACGTTTAACCTGAATATTTTATGTTTTGGATGCAGGCTTATCAATAAAGCATATTATTTCAAGTGAATATATCGAGGAGTATTTGCCAAATTGTTGTATGCGACATTTTGTCAATTTTGAGGTTTTGTCATGAAAATGGTTCTCTCACTCCTAATTTCATGATGTATAAGTGACGTCATTCCAATCGGTTAAAAACTTTTCGAGATATGTGCTTGTGACGTAATGTTGTATTGTGTTTTAACCCTCTTACCGACCAAACTTCAATCCTCATTTTCTCGAAAAGAAAAAAATGCACATACAACAATACAGCAAAAACCGCAAAAGAATGTAGATTTCACGCATATCCAAAGAAGGCACTATACCTGCGGATCCATGGAAGAATTATTTTCTGACGTGGATCCACGGCGCATATGTCCTTTCTGAAAGAGGGTTAAGATCTACTATTTGATTTAAAAAAAACTTTTATATATATTTACAGAATTCTATTCAGATGTGTACAAAACAATTTTTGAGAATTTTACAAAGTCAAGCACGTTTATATGGAATTATTTAATTCTATTTGTGGAAGTTAAATAGATGAAGCTGTGATTACCAAACATAAGTAAAGCACAACAAAAGCCCGTGTGGGGCGCACAGTGGCTGTTATCGTCACGACGCGTTGTACAAATCTAAACTCAAACCCGAACAAATATATAACACACGGAAAAGGGGGACTACTTTACTGCCATAATTCACCTCATCAGAACATCAGGCTGGATTATGTTACGTGTGGTTCAGGTTTGGGGTTTCAGTGGTTTACCTTTGGTATTTTAATCCGCGGGTCATCGATTTTTCAGGTTTGTTCTAATGTTACTGAGACAGATTGGGTTTCGTGGAAATGGGGTTATGTGATAGATAGATAGATAGATAGATAGATAGATAGATAGATAGATAGATAGATAGATAGATAGATAGATAGATAGATAGATAGATAGATAGACAGATAGACAGATACACAGATATAGCTAGATAGATAGATAGATAGATAGATAGATAGATAGATAGATAGATAGATAGATAGATAGATAGATGACAGACAGACAGACAGACAGACAGACAGACAGAGAGACAGATAGATAGATAGATAGATAGACCCCAAGCTCTGAATCATTGAGAATGCAATGCAATGAGTCATTGTGTACTTCAGACTTGTTGTAGTCAATAATGAATAAATAATATAGGGCAGAAAGAGAGAGAGAGGAGAGACAGACAGACAGACAGAAAAGGGGAGAGAGAGAGAGAGGGGGGTGGCTTCAGAAAGAAAGTCACAAGCGAGAGAGAGAGAGAGAGAGAGAGAGAGAGAGAGAGAGAGAGAGAGAGAGAGAGAGAGAGAGAGAACGGACGGCAGAAAGAAAGACACAGCCAGACAAGCGAGAGAGAGAGAGAGAGAGAGGGGGCAGACGGAAAGAGACAGTAACAAGCACAATGAAAGAGGGAGAGTAATAAACAGAAAGAAAGAGCGAGAGAGAAAGAGGGAGGAGGCAAAAACGGAGACACAGAGCCAGGAAGAGAAAGAGACGAGAAGAACGAGAGAGAAACAGAGATGGGGAGAGAGAGAGAGAGAGAGAGGAGAGAGAGAGACAGAGTCAGAAAGAGAGACACACGCACACACCTAGCGAGAAGAAGAGAGGCAGAGAAAGAGAGAGAGAGAGAGAGAGAGAGAGAGAGAGAGAGAAGAGAGAGCGAGAGCGAGAGAGAGAGAGAGAGAGAGAGAGAGACAAGGAGAGAGACAGAGAGAGAGAGAGAGAGACAAGGAGAGAGAGAGAGACAAAGAGAACTGCAAAATAGATAGAGAGACAGCGTCAGTCTGCAATGACGGAAAAGAGTACACATCTGTCCGTATCCATCCATGTAAATCACATCTGTGTAAACGTCCTCATAAAACTTTGGCAAAATTCAGTTTGACGTTAGATACCACATTTATCACTGTCTAACCTCAATTTTATATCCCGAGAGCACAAAAAAACGTTTATAAAATTTTCAAAAATTCGATTTATCGCTAGCTAATTCCACTTATCAACGCTTCGGCTAATATTCATATCAACAAATTACGCAATGGATGAAACGCACTCAGCATTTTTTCTTAGCTGTTAACAACTCAAGTCTTATCCTAAACTGGTATTTATTGTTCAGTTATATGATTTTATATTATTAAATTTAATATCGTTACGTCGTTTTGTTTGTGTGTTGATCGAGGAAGACGTAAATCACCCCAGGGCGAGATCGATCACGAGTATTCGATTCTAGCGTGGATTACGTCACGAGTAAGCGCGCTCAATTCAGGAATGGATCATTATAAAAATGCCTCACATTTGAACATCGATTAAATTGTTGAAAATGTTAAGGTATATTTTATTTCTCCGGTATTTTTCTTTCCTTCCGTATCAAAAATAGGAGTAGGAATGATTCATTTGCGTCAGTGTGAGAGGGCGAGATTGGGATGTGGACTTGCTTGCAATGCTTAGCAGGTAAAAACAGTGAAGTTGAAAGTTCTGTGACGAGAAGTGAATTCGTGAGACAGACTTTTTGGTCTTGACTAAGCTCGCAATGCTCGATTTTGGTTGGCCGACGAGTTTGGATGGTGATGTCACGACACTGTAAAAGTGCCAACTGGCCCCGATGGATCCTTCCCAACCAGCACCCTACAGACATCGTGTGCGTAGGCTCGTCGTCAAGATTCCACATAGCAATGACATGGTTCTTACTTAGAATCCCCACTTACGACATTGGACCAACGTTGATTTGACGTAAAGAACTGGCACCTACGGTATTCCTACCAATCTTATGTAACTCTTACATACATCTACGTCGAATTGACCTCCGGGATTGGTACTTAATAACCAGTTTGAGAAACCAAGTCAACATCTGAAAGGCTATAACAGTAGATCTTTTGGCGTAAAAATGGAAATATTAAAAAAAAATTAAAAAAATGACGGCGTCACTTTTATGACCTCACTTGACCTTCATGCGTATTCCCGGCATACCTAGCGAGGTACCCGTGAGTAACCAGTGATCAGTGTCACGCGCCAGAGGGGGAAGAAAATAGGGTAATTCCATGGTACCTTATTTAACTTTGCTGTAGCGTTGTCGGTGACTAGAAAATAGTGATTATGTCTCAAGGTTAACGCAGAGGGGAGAAAGGGGAGGCGGGAGGAGGGAATTGGACAGAGAGAGAGGCGAAAGGAAAGAGAGAGAGAGAGAGTGAGAGAGTGAGAGAGAGAGAGAGAGAGAGACGCAGATACGGTCAGAGAATAAGTGCGATAGAGAAGAGAGAGAGAGAAGAGAGAAAGAGAGAAACTTGCAGATAGAGAGAAAAAGAGAGAAAGAGAGAGAGAGAGAGAGAGAGGAAAAGAGAAGTTTACATCAGTTAATAATATGTCTAGAGAGAGGGGGGGACAGAGTGAGCTGTGTGTGACAGAGAGAGAGAGAGAGAGGGGGTGAGGGGGATAGAAAGAAAGATGTGTGTGAGACAGAGAGTGAGAGAGAGAGAGAGAGAGAGAGAGGGGATGAGGGGGATAGAAAGAGCGATGTGTGTGAGACAGAGAGTGAGAGAGAGAGAGAGAGAGAGACTGAGAGAACGAAAGCAAGAAAGAGATGGACACGATCAGAATGTTTGACAGGGGAAAGAGATAGTGTGAAAGACAGAAAGCGGCTGGATGAGAGACAGGTAGAGATATAGAAAAAGAGGGGTAGGGAGAGAAAGAGAGAGAGTGTGTGTGTGGAGACAGAGAGACAAAGAGGAAGAGAAAGAGAGGGAGAGAGTAAGAAAGAGCTAGATTTGTAAATCAATTGTAAAACAATTCCTACCATCAAATCTGCCTCAACTACCTATTCAACTAGACGGGTCACACATCTAGCCTCACCGAGCCAACGAGAGATACAAGGCGCATGCTAAAAAGCGATCAAATTGTACTTTGGCTCAAACCCATTATTTCTCTCATTCAACAACCCCTAGCTATTCACTTTGCTGCAACAATGTCTTTACTTTACACGAATCTGGACGAAGTTTACATTTTAGGAAACTGAACACACCTGTGTACACGTGCATCTATTCCCCCCAACGGGGTGTTTTGAATTCTTCCTATTGAACCAGGTCATTCCGACCTCTTTGATGTTTTCTTTAACCCTAAACACTTCAGGCCATTTTGGCAAATGCCAGCAGGAGTTAATGTAGGTTGATTTTCTTTTTTGTAATTTCATTTTTTTTAAGAAAACGACAAAGTGCATAAATTCAAAATTCCATAGTCTAATTTAACCTTTTGGAGAACTCGGTGTTCGACTTTTGCAACGCTTCATCGGGTATTCACTGGTCGGAGAATAGTACCTTTGAATGTTTCTATTAAGTTCTTTTTCATGAAACATGTTATTTTTTGCTTCGTTTTTTTTTTTTTTAAATATTAACAATCAGAGCACCTTCAATTCTCTCATCCCCTCCCCCCACCCCCCATTTTAACAATTAATCTTTGATTCTCCCCGTCTTCAATTGATTGGATATCTCCGATTCCCTCCCTGTTCATCTGAGTCTCTTCGAGTCACTCCCCCTACATTTAAGCACCTTCAATTCTCTCCCTCTACATTTAAGTGCCTTCAATTCTCTCCCCCTACATTTAAGTACCTTCAATTCTCTTCCCCTACATTTAAGAACCTTCAATTCTCTTCCCCTACATTTAAGAACCTTCATTTTTATCCATCTACATTTAAGTATATTTTTCTCTCCCCTACCTTTAAGTATCTCCGAGACACTGTCCGTCCATTACTTGATAGTCCTCAATTCCCTCCCTCTACATTTAGGTACCCTCATTTCTCTGCCCCAACATTTAAATATCTTCAATTCTCTCCTCCTACATGTAAGTATCTTCGATTCCTCCACCCCCCCCCCCTAAATTTGATTATCTCGACTCTGCCCTCTACATTTAAGTACCTTCAATTCTCTCCCCCTACATTTAAGTACCTTCAATTCTCTCCCCCGGCATTTAAGAACCTTCAATTCTCTTCCCCTACGTTTAAGTACCTTCAATTTTCTCCCTCTACATTTAGGTACCCTCATTTCTCTGCCCCTACATTTAAATATCTTCAATTCTCTCCTCCTACATGTAAGTATCTTCGATTCCTCCACCCCCCCCCCCCTACATTTGATTATCTCGATTCTGCCCTCTACATTTAAGTACCTTCAATTTTCTCCCCCTACATTTGAGTATCGTCGATTCTCTGCCCTTCACAAACCTGAACACTATCCAGACGTCTCCTGTCAAAGCTTTGCTATAGATCTCAGATAAGATTAGCTCCAAAACCAATGCCATTATGCCAAATTTTGTTGCCTCCGGGCAGAAATTCTACAGTTTCCAAATTGTTTTCATTCCATGAGTAAACAAATTTCATTTCCCAAATGAGCCCAGAAATAACAAAGGGCCTTGAGGGGGCACCTCAGTAGAGATCTTCGTTTTGACAGGACAGCCCACCCCCCCCCCCTGGTACGGCTGTATGAGTTTAATATCTGCATCCCTGCTCTTACTGTGAGTTTAGGCAATTTCATTTTGAAATAATAATAATCGTGGTTAAAAAAAAAAAAAAAGATAATGGAATCAAGGAAAAATGAAAGATCGGGGATAAGAGGCAGACACACAAAATAAATTAAACTGTGGGATAGCAGCAGTGCCGGGCACGAATATAAGATGTGGCCAAACCACAACAACAACAACAACAACAACAGCACTAACAACAAAAACGCAAATATAAAATGTCCCCCCCCCCAAAAAAAAAAACAACAACAACAAACAAACCCAACAAACTTAGAATCAGCCCCCCCCCCCACCCCCGCCGCCTCTCCCCCCCCCCCCCGGCCCCCCAAAAAAACAACCCGTGCAAACTTAAAATCAGGCCCCACCTTCCCCCCACCCCCCCCTCGAAAATAAAAAACCCACGCAATATGGCAAAAAAAAAGTATTAGGTTAAACTGCGATTCCCCCCCCCCCCCGAAAAAACCAGCAAATTTAAAATGTGCACCCACCATCCCCCGAAGAAAAGACCGAAACTTAAAATGTGGCCCCCCAAAAAACTATGAGAACACTTAAGAAAAAGTTGCAGTTCATCAAGTCTCCCGTTGAGAGAAACATCAGAAAATTATAAAATAATTTCCAATAGAATTAAAGTAAAAGAGAATACACAAAGCGTCCGGTCTCTTAGGATCTCCGTCCGATTAACTAAATGAACAAAAACATGTAAAAAACAAACTCAAATGCCAAGTGAAATTGCCACATTTAAACAATGAACTTTTTTAACTAGACATCTCAAAACATGTAGAACAATCTTGAAAAAAAAAGGCCAAACTGAATTTGCCACATCTGGACAAATCCTAACATTTTTTTTTTTTGGCCACATTTTAAATTTAGATGTAAACAAAAACCTGGGCTCTAGATGTGGAAAAAGGTCTAAATCGGTTTGAAAGGACAGGTGGAATTAGAGAAAAGAAGAAAAAGAAAAAGATAAATAAACACAGCAAAGTAAACACATGGACGATGTTAAATTGTCTGTGGCTGGATAGAGCTGGTTAAGGACATGATACGGGATGGCACTGAGAATAGACATGAGACAGACATATAGGATAGTAAAACAAAGAAAGATAAATAGTTTGTAGAGAGAAAGGGAGAGAGGCAGAAGAGGGGGACAGAGAGAGGGAGAAAGAGGGAAGAGAAAGGGTGCACAAGAAAGAGAGCGGGAGAGAGAAAGAAAGAGAGACACAGAGAAAGGGAGAAAGAAAGAAAGAGAAAGAGAGAAAGAACAGAATGATGAAAGAAAGAAAGAGAGAAGGAGAGAAACAAAGAAAGAGAGAGAAGGAAACAGGGGGAGAAAGAGAGCAAGGCAGTTGAGGCAAAGAGAGAAGAGGACAGAGAGAGAAAGAGAAAGAAAGAGAGAGAGAGAGAGAGAGAAAGAAAGAGAGAGAAAGAGGGGGCGAGCAAGGCAATTGAGCCAGAGAGAGAAGACAGAAAGAAAGAGATGAGAGAAAGCAAGGTGGAGAGAAAGAAAGAGAGAAGAGGAGAGAGAGAAAGAGAGAGAGTGAGGGAGAGCAAGGCAGTGGAGGCAGAGAGAAAAGAGTACAGAGAGGGAGGAAGAAAGAAAGAAAGAGAGAGAGAGAGAGAGAGAGAGAGAGAGAGAGAGAAAGAACGGACCAATTTAAAATAGACAGTCTAGAAGACCTGCCGTATCAAACACACAATAGCAACTACAGGCTGTTGAATTATTATTCGTCCATTATAACGTATAAGGCTAAGATAATATTCCTTTTCATAACAGCTGGGGCAACAACGTTCTTCATCCATTCTGTCGAAAAAAAAATGTGGGCCTATCAAAATTCCATAAAGTTATCATGCTCTGGCATAGTTCCAGAATAATAACAAAATAAGATCTTACCGGATTCCATAACAAGGTAGAGCCTCATCAAAGTGTTTCATGACTAAATATTGAAATATAATGATAAATGATGTTACTGGATTCCATAACAAAGGAAGATACCATTAAAGCGTTTATGGCACGCCAGTTACATAAATTAAGTGCTTAATATTCGCCTTTGCCAAGTGTAACATTTCGAGAGTGAAAAATTTGCATATGTTTCTAATAACAAAGAGGGGAAATAATTCCCGTGACTCATGAAATGCAAATGAGGATTGGCGACAGATGGCGCTGGAATCCCTTGTCACAGCAAATTATCGTGTCTGACATACGTTCGAAAAACAGAAACAAGTTGATAATATAGAGAAGCTGCCGGCTGCAATGTTATTTTATGGTAATGTGTTATCGTAAATGTTATGTGTTTTCTCTCTCACACTTTCGCAATGCATTGCCACGAACATCATCTCTCTATATATTTTGGTAACTCGAAACTTTGGTCACCTAAGGCTCAGGAACCGCATCACACTCAGCCTTCAAACTTTGCACAACAGCATATTATCAATGCGAAATTAATATGGGCTATATTAGAAATTATGAAATGTTCAGGCGCCTGCCTTTCATTTTTCATTGTTTCGGAATCATTTAGATCTATTTCGAGACATCATGTTTCGCCATTTTTAAGGTTTCATGTGACCCAATCGCTGCGCTCTAAGTCACCATTTACTTATCATTGCCGGCCGAAAGTCAGCTTATCACATCTGTGTCTATTCTGCAAGAATTGTGGCGTAACAAAACAATCTATTAGTCTTTGCATCAAACCTAAGTGCCATTATGAATGGGACCCATAGACTAATAAATTAACCAGACTGGAAACACGAGCTTCGGGCTGTGTCGTTTTTTACGGAATTTCCCGAGCGGCGATCGTATAACCAAAATGGCCGCCGCTCGGGAAATTCCGATTCTAGTTCTATCTGCAGTAGAAATTTCTTTTTATTTGTGAAGATTGGTTGTACATGTATTAATTTCTTAGTGCGGAACCAAACTTCCGCGTTCAGTAGGCGCGTCAAAATGGTGCCATTCAAAATTGTAGCTATGCTGAAGCGTCGGTCGTTACCGTAAACCTAATGTGGCGGATGGTTCATGACCTTTCGCTGTTTTGGGACGTCACACAATGGGATCATCCAGTCTGGGTATTTTATTAGTCTGTGATGCGACCTAGATCTACATATCGTCGGTTGGCTGTTGGAACCTCGTTAAGTCCAAAATCAAAATTTTACAGGAGAAGGAAAAAACTGATTATCTTCAATAGTTTTCATTATTGGGAGCTGTAACTTGGCATCTAGCCTATGTTCTTGACCAATAGTTGTGCCGTGTATTGCATTTTGACGACAACCCTACTGTAATTACGTAACCAGAGTTAAGCAGGTTATAACACGCCGAAGTCGGCTGTTGGAACCTGCCTAAAGCTTTAACGAGGTTCAAGCGCACACATCGCGCCGCTTGGCTGATCATATAACCTCGCTACCTTTCTTTGGGCATGGTAAAAATATGTTTAAAAGTGCCTCGGAGGCATTTATTGTTGTCTTTGCCGTTTTAGTTCTGTTTTACATTTATCCCTCGAAACTTAGTATTTCACTTCGTTTATTTCCTATGTATCACACCATCACCGAGCGATGAATGTAATATAAATGTAGGCTATGATTTACTGTCTAGCCTAAACCAAACTATTTATTCACACTTGACTCTTTAGTAACACAACGTATTACATGTCATTTGTTTACAAAAGACATTAAATACATCATTAAATCTCTATTTCTACTATTTCTCTCTCTCTCTCTCTCTTTTTCTCTCTCTCTCTCTCCATGTCCCCTTCCCTTCTCTCTCTATCTGCCCGTCTCTCCCTCTGTCTATCTTTGTCTATGTTATGTCCTTGCTCACTGCCCCCTCACCAGCCGCATCCACCTGCCCCTGCCGCTCTCTTTCTCTCTTTGAGAGAGTTGCACTCCAGTTCTTTGAGAGAGGGCTGCATTTTGGTTCATTGAGAGAGAGAGAGAGAGAGAGAGAGAGAGAGAGTTGCATTTTGGTTCTTCGAGAGAAATGCAATTTGAAAGAGGTGCACTCACATTCTTAGAAAGAGAGAGCTGCATTTTGGTTCTTTGAGAGAAATGCAACTTGAAAGAGGTGCACTCCAGTTCTTTGAGAGAGGGCTGCATTTTAGTTCTTTGAGAGAGATGCAATTTGAAAGAGGTGCACTCCAGTGCTTTAAGAGAGAGCTGCATTTTTGTTCTTTGGGAGAGATGCAACTTGAAAGAGGTGCACTCCAGCTCTTTGAGAGAGAGCTGCATTTTGGTTCTTTGGGAGAGATGCTACTTGAAAGAGATGCACTCCAGTCCTTTGAGAGAGAGCTGCATTTTGGTTCTTTGGGAGAGATCCAACTTGAAAGAGGTGCACTCTGGTTCTTGTATAAATCTGCATTCTGGGGCTGTGAGAGAAACTGCACTCAGGGATTTTGAGAGACAACTGCACACTGGATCTTTGAGTTAGACGTTCACTCTGGTTATTTGACAGAGAGAGAGAGAGAGAGAGAGAGAGAGAAAGAGAGAGAGAGAGAGAGAGAAAGAAGGGGGGAGGGGGTGTGAGCGCTGCACTTTGTTTCTTTTTCAAGGGAGATGCAATCTGTTCTTTGAGAGAGCTGCCCCCTGAAAGAGCTGCATCTTGCACTTTGAGAATGTGGCGCTCTGGTTCTGAGAGAGAGAGAGAGAGAGAGAGAGAGAGAGGGAGGGGGGGGGGGAGAGCAAGAGATTTGTACGTTTGCTCCTTGAGCTGGCTGCATTTCAGTTCCTTGGGTAATTTTCATTTTTGTTCTTTGAGAGTTACTTGTTTGTTCTTTGAGAGAGTTCCACATAGGGTCTTTGAAAGCTGTGCAATTGGTTCTGTGAGAGAGTTCCAGCATAGTTCTTTGAGAGAGGGTTGCAGTTTAGTGCACTGAGAGAACTGCACTGTGTTTCTTTGAGAGATCTACTTTCACACCGGTAAGGTTTGTGTGCAACGTCAATTAAAGGCTCCTGCGACCGGCATCTTCCTCTAACAGGTTTTGAAAGTGCTTATTGCACCATGCATTGTCCTCTGCTCAGAGGAAACGTTAAAAATAACAAACTGGAAATGCACAGTGACTTATGTTTTACATACTGGAAAGCACTGGATTAAAAATTTCAAATAGTGGAGCGCTTTACTTTGTCTGGTCACTGATTGATATGAGACTGACAGTATTTATAGCTATTAAAGTGTGGGTGGGGCGAAAATTCGCATGATTAATTACAGATTGATCAATTAACTCAAAATATTTACCAAAATAATATTTACCATTCCCTTATTTGATCACATTTGATCCGCCCATATTCGCCGGCCTTGTCTTACTTTCTTCAAAGACGGTGTCCACTCCATTGAGCGGCAACTTCAAAGGCCGTAAACTCGCCGCCGCCCTTCGTTTGATCTATTCATTAAAGTTTACCCTACCGTCGGTGATTACATTAATGACAATAGAGCTCTGACTTCGGACGCAAAATATACGCCAGTTGATATCTATGCTATTTCAAAGTGACCACTTTTTATTCGTCCCCAGACTCAATGATTTTACTGGCACATAACTATAATTATATAAAGTAATTTTTTTTTTAAAAGCCATTTCGAACTTAGTAAAAACCTAATTACTCTGTGTGCCTGTGTGTGTGCATGGGTGTGTGAATTTTGTACACAATAACCTATTCCCTGTATCTCCAAACCCTTTAAAATAATTATGAGTTACAGGGTATGGTACATGACTGCCCTTCTTCAGTCTCGTTATTTGTAAACATGATACAATCATGCACTACTATGAAATAATGATTTTTACATCGACGCTACATTTGTCGACTTTCACTTTTTTTCAAGCGACAACAATTGGTACATGTAATAACCATGCTACTAAACGTTTACTAAACGTTTAGTATTAAACGCTACTAAACTAAACATTTAGTATGGTTCAAACGCCAACAATTGGCCGTGGCCAGCGGTGCATAACCTGACAAACGATTTTAGCCAGGTTCAAACGCCGACATTCCGCCAGCTGTACGTTAACGAGGTTATAACACGGAATTACAACATCGCTTTTCTCCACTACTAAGCAGAATTTTTTCGTTTTCTCAAGTGCATCCGATGCGTCTCGTGCTATAGATTCCATTTTAAAAAAAAAGTTAATTTGCCCAAAAATGGACTTAACGAGGTTCCAACAGCCAACCGACGATATACAGTTGGATGTGATACAAGGAAATTTTGCGAGGTTTATCTTACCGGGATTGGCTAGTTACTATAATAGAAGTTAGGCCTCCAGTGTAATCACGAAAGGCTTTTTAACCGCTGAGACTTAAATTCTACAAAATATTATATTACACACAGAAAGACGTAAAGTTGTACAATGTCATATTTCAAAAGGTCTTGAACTTCGCTTAATTTTTAATACTTTCCTTGGTATTGAGCCACAACTGAGGTGAACAGAAAAAAGTGTTCCGACATTTTGAGCCGAAAAAAAAACCCAGCAACAAAACACCACATTTTCTTCGAGTACAATTAAAAAGTATGACAAGAAATTTCGTTGTGCCCCCTCCATTTACACATTGGTGATAGAATATCAAATTTAAAAATCACACCTGTGTGTAGGCCCAGTGCGAATGACGTCCTAGAGTATTTTTTGTTTTGTACTTCTGACACCCAAAATGGCCGGTGGATCAGCCGACGAGTGTAACTTCGAGGTATGTCTAAGCGGTTAAAATGCCTGCTGGTTGCATTGCAGTTAACTGTTAGGACAGGGGTGGAAAGGATGGATCCAAGCTGGTCAGATTCCCTACCATCCGTGTAAACAAGGGAAAGGAAGTGAAAGAAATTGACCGAACGTCTCCCATGTGCATGTACACACGTGTCATTGTTTACTGTTGTAAACTTTTTTTTTTTTAGCTCGCCTCCGATTGGTTTGTGACGCCTGAAGTGCTCGCAGTGCAAATCAGCTAACGAATCAAAATCAATGCTACCATCGCCATGATTATGCGTCGGTCCTTACAACTAAAATGGCCGATATCCGCAATGGATCTATTGCCCGAGTTGGGGGACCAAGTAGTTTTCTAAACCATTCTAAACCAATCTAAATTTTCAGCTAATAATTTTTTTATGTGTCTTGATGAATCGAACTTCACAGATAATTTTTACCAAACATTGACATACTTTAGGGACGTGTTGAGCTCTTTATTTTTAGGAGGTTAGCTGCCCCTGGCATTTACACCTCACTTTTTCTTGTTTTTATGTTTCATGTTGTGGTGGGGATAAGTTGACTTTTTTTTTTTTTTTATAGAATTTTGCCCTAGAACCGGCTTGTTCGACCTGCTCTTCTCGATTTCCAACTGTCAAGGTATCTATAATGTGCGCAACTT
>OZ007584.1:30720951-30745951 GCA_963931925.1 Onchidella celtica
ATCAACATTGGTTTTCCCAGAAGCTGCAAATTAAATTTATTTGAAATTGTGCAAGGGCTTAAATTATTTTTACACCACTCGATCTTAGTTCTTGTTTGTTCTATCTCCATTTTCTGAAAAAAAAAAGACAAACTGGAAATCTTTTAGTATGTAGAAGAGATATAACAAATACACATTTTGACACTTGTTTAAAATACGTTGTACACACTTATCAAGCTGTTTCACAGTTCCGGTTTATTCCAACTCCTTGTCATAATAACTAAAGCCGCAAACGTTTACCGACGAATTTCTCAGTTGTGGAAAAGGTGGAATTGGAACAAACAGGAACTAAGATCGAGAAAACTATGTGAACCTTCCTGTGCGGAGCATTGTTCGATGGATATTCACCAATCGTTTTCCTGTTCAAGTCGAACATGAACGCCACAGTTGACAGTAGCTGAGAACCATTGTTCAGTGCGCGCAATTTAACCAGCGATCTTCATTGTTTGGCCTTGGTGATCTTCAAATATGCGTCGATGAAGAAAGAGCCTCTTGTCTGGGAACAGAGTCCATCAAATCATCATCTTCATTTTCATCTAATTACAAACTCTGAACGCGTGAGTGTAATCGAGTTTATCCCCGGACTGACGTTTAAACCAACAATGGGAATAATCGATACTCCAACATGTGATGAAAATTGATTTTAAAATCAACAGACCGGATCGATAAAAGTGAATTCAGCGACGCCGAGGTGGAATTGTATTGCTTCGCCCTTTCTATTCAAATATTCTATTCTTTCTCGCTTTTTCCTTTAACTGATTACTGTAGCGTATCGACATTCTCCTTGTTTCTGTGTTATGTGCAGCCCGCGGGTTTTGAATAATCGATTATTTGAGTGTTGAGGGATCGATGTTGTACGTTTGAGGCGATGTGAGCTGTCTTGAATTAGATTCTGTTTATACTCACTCTTTCTGTTGACTTTTCTTTTTTCTCTCTCTCTTTCTTTCTCTCCATATTCTTTTTTTTTTTTTCTTCTTCGCACCAGAGCATCAATCATTGTGTTTTTATTTTCTCACTGAGAGTTTGAGATTGAGTTTGAGTTCAAAGACAGCACGTCGGTAGGATAACGGTCACATCGTGCCAGGGCAAGGTAAGACGATAGACCAAATATAATAGAAAGATAGGACTAGAACATTGAATAAAATTTGGAGTGGTTTGTACTATGAGCACTGATACCTGTCTGTCTGTTTGTTTCGCTTTATCTGTCTGTTTCTCTCCCTCCCTCTTCTTCTCTTTCTCTCTCCCCCATCCCCGTTTCTCTCTCTCTCTCTCTCTCTCCTCTCTCTCTCACACTCTCTCTCTGTCTCCCCTTCCTCCCTCCCTCTTCTTCTCTTTCTCTCCCCCCCCCCATCTCCGTTTCTCTCTCTCTCTCTCTCTCTCTCCCCTCTCTCTCACCCTCTTCTCTTTCTCTCTCCCCCCCAATCCCCGTTTCTCTCTCTCTCACACTCTCTCTCTGTCTCCCCTCTCTCTCTCCCTCTCCCTCTCTTCCCCTCTGTCTATCCCCTCTCCTCCTTCCTCTCTCTCTCTCTCTCATCCCTTCTCGCCCTCCCTCTGACTCTCTCTCCCTCTCTCTCGCTTCCTCTTCACTCTCTCTCTCTCTCTCTCTCTCTCTCTCCCTCTCTCTCTGTCTCTCTGTCCCCCTTGCCCTCTCCACACGCAAACACAATTATTTATTCACTCAATGTCTAGGAATCACTATTGATCAAAGCGCTGGCCAGTTCCAATTCTATTTTCATCTGATACTTTCCTCTCATCTCTTCTTTCGTTGTTTTTTCACGTCTTTCCATTTCTCCGCCCCCGTAAAGGGCTGCCATTGCCCACCTAAAGTCAAACCAAAATGAATATCTACCGCCCTGCAGGTCCGATTGCCTATCTATCTATCTATCTATCTATCTATCTATCTATCTATCTATCTATCTATCTATCTATCTATCTGTCTATCTGTCTGTCTGTCTATCTGTCTATCTATCTATCTATCTATCTATCTATCTATCTATCTATCTATCTATCTATCTATCTATCTATCTGTCTTTCTGTCTGTCTGTCTGAATATCTGTCTGTCCTTCCGTTTGTCTGTCTGCTGTCTGTCTGAATGCCTGTGTATCTTAATGCCTGTCTTAACGTCTGTCTGTCTTCCTGCCTGTCTGTCTGTCTGTGTGTTTGTCTGCCCGTCTGTCCGTCTGTCTATCTGTCTGTATGCCTGTCTGTCTAAATGTCTCTGTCCGTTCGCCCTTCTATCTATCGATCTACACGTCCGATTTCTATAAGGTTACTGACTGGGGACATCTAAGCCTTTCAAACACTCCAAGGGACAGCCGACACTACCGAGGACACGCCCTTGTAATATTCCATTTGTCAAAGACATCTTTAGGAGATCACACGGTGCAATGGGGTACAAAAACCTGCGTGCAATATCTGTCGTAGCAAATCTATTTATAGCCACACTCACGAGCCTGCTCGCGCATGCGTCGAAGTAACATCCGTTCTCTTCCGACATGACACAAACTACGACTAGGGATGACTAATTGAGATTCCGTGTTGAGAATCGGCCATGTTTATACCTCCCTGTTCTTTTCCTTCTTTTTTTTTTCCAGCGGTATTATACTTTCGTTCCATCTTTGTGGGGAAATGAGGTTTGATTAAGCGGAAGGAAAAATAAGAGGTGATAGAGAGATGGTAGGAGTGTTCAGTGAAGAAAAGCCAGTGGGGGGGGGGGCAGAGGTAGACTTAAACTTGCGTGGTTAAGGGGCGGGGAGGGAGGGGGAAGTATTCGGAGTTCATCTTACCTGACCCTGCGGCAGCTACAGACTATTACGGGTTTCGTTCCTTTAGATAGAAAGACAGTCAGACAGAGAAATAGAAATAATGGTGGATACATGGATGGATGGAAGGACGGACTGATGGGCGGACGGACGCATGGATGGATGGATAGGTGAGTGGATGAATGGGAGAACGGACGGAGGTGCATGGACAGAAATACCACAAGAATAGATAGATAGATAGATAGATAGACAGACAGACAGACAAACAGATGGATAGACAGACAGACAGACAGACAGACAGACAGACAGACAGACAGACAGACAGACAGACAGATAGACAGACAGACAGACAGACAGACAGATAGATAGATAGATAGATAAATAGATAGATAAGAGAGAGAGAAAGAGCAAATTGGTAGAGAGCTGAGATGGTAAGGGTAAAGGTAACCAACCAACCCACCCACCCACCCACCAATCGACCCACTAAACAACCAACACATTAACCCACTTACCCACACACGCCCACGCAAGCGTTCAGACCCCACTTTCCACCCACAAATTAATCCACTCTGTCTAAACACAACAACAATTTCATCTCTCCTCAGTCCCATCACACAGCTGATACCCCAAATGTCAATGAGTCAATTTCTAAGGGCATAATCATCTCGACAATATATCTGACCTTTTGCATTCAGACCAGCAGATTATCAACAATTGTGAAGACCTCCAGGGAAATGGTCCACATTGCCAATTATTATTATTTTTTTTTCAAAATTGAGTTAAGAGTGTACTGTGAAAGTACAAACTGTCTTGAGAAGAATAGAATGTACCTTATTTCATGTAAAAATGTTGAAATTTGACCAAGTTATGGCTATTTCAATGTGGCAAGGTAGAAAAAGTCACTTTTGAGAAAAACGCGTGTAAAGTCTAGATAAATTTAAGAATATGATTAGACTGGATCAGAAAAAACCAACAACAAAAAACCAACATATTTATAGACAGAATTCATAAAAAGCCTTTTGCCAAGGCATAAAGAAATGACTGAGAAATCTATTTAATTTTATGCTAAAAACTGGTATAGGACCGGAAAGTCCCTATCCACCAATTTTTGGGTCTATCTCGAAAGTTTCGAGCGCGACATGTGGACCATTTCCCTAAAGCGGCTCACAAAATTACTCAGTATACCGTCGCGCACAGTATGAACTTTCCATGTAGAGAATTGAAGATTTCAACGCGCCAGGAATACATTCAACCCCCACCCCCCCACCCCCACAATGATAATCATTTTTATTGTTCTTATTCTGTGTGACCCAGTCTTTCAAACTGGTAGTTCAGTCGAAGGGTCCGACCCGAGGAAAAACGGGCATTTTTATAGGTCACTGCTGATTTCGGGCGTAACTGAGGTTTTGGTTGATTATGATGTCTCAATGTCTGTGTTACGAGTCTACTTCAAATCTGTCTGTCTTTGCGTTTGTCTGTCTGTTTGCCTGTCAACCTGTCTGTCTGTCTGCCCTTCTGGGGGTTTGTCTGTCTCCCTGGCCATCCAGTCTGTCTGTCTGTCTGACTGTCCTTCTGTCTTTTGGCTGTCTGCCTGGCCACCCGGTCTGTCTGTCTGCCCTTCTGCCTGCCTGCTTTTCTATCCGCTGGTTAGTTTTTCTGCCTGCCTGCTTACCTGCCAGCCTATTTGTCTGTCTCCTGCTACCTGTTGTCTATTTGTCTGTCTACCTGCCTGCTGCCTGCTATCTATTTGTCTGCCTATCTATCTGTCCGCTGTCTGTCTACTTGCCTACTTATCTATCTGCATGTGTATTTGTCTATCTGCCTGCTATCTGAGGTCTATTTGTCTGTCTATCTGCCGGCTACCTGCTGTCTATTTGTCTGTCTATTTACCTGCTGCTACTTGCCTACCTGCCTGTCTAATTGTGTATTTTTCTGTCTACTTACCCTCCTGCCCGTCTGTCTGTCATATTTTGCACAACATTTTGCAGAAACTGTTCCATTACTCTGTGTCCTTTCGCGACAAAGCCCTGGACTACCGTAAACATGAAAACCCAGGTTTTTTTTTGTTTTGTTTTTGTTTTTGTTTTTTACCAGGGCGTAATCGAACTGCTTATGTCCCAACTATCGGCAGTCGCGCGTGTGTTGAACGGAAATCTATTGCCAGTGACGGGCGTTCAAAAGAAGTCTAAGCGAGGGGAGACCCAGAGATGTGACGGCTAAAAGGGCGGTGTACCAACGCAACTATTGATCCGTTCCCCAGAGGAAGCAACATCTACAAGTCCATGTTAGACTGTTTTGTATCACTGGACGGACGCATGGACAACCTTTCGTGTTATGGGAAAGGGTCCGACCTGAAAACACTGTGAGGATGCACGGGGTCGGGTATTCTCACTTCAAATATCAAAGCCCTTGTACACGTGACATGCTTTTTATTTGGGTGTTTATCTATTTACACAGACAGACAGACGGACATATATAGATAGATAGATAGATAGATAGATAGATAGATAGATAGATAGATAAATGGATAGATAGATAGATAGACAGATAGACAGATATACAGATAGATAGATAGACAGACAGACAGACAGACAGACAGACAGACAGACAGACAGACAGACAGACAGACAGACAGACAGACAGACAGACAGACAGACAGACAGACAGACAGACAGACAGACAGATAGATAGATAGATAGATAGATAGATAGATAGATAGATAGATAGATAGATAGATAGATAGATAGATAGATAGATAGATAGATCTATAAAGTAATTTTCAGTCAACACGTGGACCGGCTGAAATTTCTTGCCCACTGACTGTAGGTTGTCCATGGCTACAGAAGAACACAGAACTCTACATGGATCCCCATAGGGGAATGCTTAAAAAGACATAGGAGTGTATCATACGAAGCCGAGAACAACACATTCAGATGCTAGCAGACAAGACGTGCACACCATAATTTCCTATATTTTCTTAGTAAATCCGGGATGACCCTATCATATTAAACCCGGTCAGACACAGTCAGCTTCCGCCATTATTTCTTGGGTGTATCTTTTGCACGCACCAACTGACTGTGACGTTCGGGGCTTAATTATGACAGCCCACTTAATCTGTGTTTTGTAGTGTACGGAGACGGCCTCAGTCCATGTTTATTCTATCTCCATTTTCTGAGAAACTGGAGATCTTTTAGTATGTAGAAGAGCTATAACAAATACACACTTTGACACTTGTTTAAATTGCGTTGTGGCACTTATCAAACTGTTTCACAGTGCCGATTTATTCTAACTCCTTATCATAATAACTTAAGCCGCAAACGTTTAACGTGGAATGTCTCAGTTGTGCAAACAGTGGAGTTGGAATAAAACAAGAACAAACTTCGTGAGTTGGCGATCACAGTCTTGAAAGTGGTACCAAACCAAAATCAGTCTGAGAATCCCTTCCTGTAGAGTTTCAAAGAATATTATGATATTTGCCCGGGTAATCCGCGATTCCACTTGTTTGTTTGTTCTGATTACTCCCGATACCGACACTATTACCAACCTTTTTTGTCTGAGAGGGTACCATTCTAATTAGGGCGGTTGATACGAAAGATGAAAGGCAGGTAAAAGATCCTTAACGATATAAACAAGTCCGTGTAATTTTCCCTTCAGCGTAGACAGGTAGGAGTTATTGACTGGTGTTAGTTGGATTAATTAGGCTTGATTGTTGAAAGGTGGAGAGCTCGAGTGAGTGGTGACGGAGTAGGTAGAGATGGAAGCTGTCTAGTCAGGTGTTTTATAGGGAGGTTTGAGAATTCGTTATTGAGATGTTGTGTCTTAAAGATGGATGGATGGATGAATGGGTGGATGTATGGATGGATGGATGGTTAAGTGGATGTTTGGATGGATGAATGGGTGGATGTATGGATGGATGGGTGAGTGGGTGGATGGATGGATGGATGGATGAATGGATGGATGGATGAGTGGGGTGAGTGGGTGTATGGATGGGCGGATGGATGATGGATGGATAGATGGATGGATGAATGGACGGATGGAGGGACAGATCGATTGATTGGGAGAGTATAAATAAGAAGAGAGCATTCAGTTAGATAGACAGATGGAAACCATATTATAGCAGACATGCAGAAAGACGGATAGACAGACAGACAAACAGGTAGGTAGGTAAATATGTAGACAAAATGTATATAAGCACAGAAAAACAGACAGAGAGATAAATAGGTAGGTAGATAGATAGATACAGACAGACAGAGAGACAGACAGTCAGACAGACAGACAGACAGATAAATAGATAGGTAGGTGGATAGATACAGACAGACAGACAGACAGACAGACAGACAGACAGACAGACAGACAGACAGAGATAGATAGATAGATAGATAGATAGATAGATAGATAGATAGATAGATAGATAGATAGATAGATAGATAGATAGATAGATAGATAGATAGATAGATAGATAGATAGATAGATAGATAGATAGATAGATAGATAGATAGATAGATAGATAGACACTTTCTTATTGGACAGGTATGTCTAGACTAGCTTGAAGAAGAAGAACACAGTTCGATCGGTACACACAGCAAAAAATAACAAATATCACATAATGCATTTTTCCCGCTTACTCGTAAATTACAGAAATATAACACACCTATTGAACCCAGTGTCACCCCGACCCTCTGGGCACAAGCCAACAGACATTTACAACCCTGACGTCACTGTCAGTCTCTCTGTAAGAAAAATTAAAGCCAGGCTGACAGAACTCGTACGTGAATTATTAAACTAGTTCTACATCGATCTTATCCAACGTATGGCCCGGTATGCCGAGATCCTGAATCCTGAAGACGTTCATCTGGACCGGCCTCGTCTTTTGCCGATTGCAGTACAGACCAGCAAATTCAAGAGCGGGGCAGCAACAGACCACCCAAACACAGGTCATCGGCTAAGGGATTTCTCGTCCTATCGAACACTGCCATGGGTCCTGCAATCTCTGGACTGTGCCTGATATGACTCTGAATGTCACCAAAATTCCCTGGGATGTGTGGGAGCTGTCCTGTGTTTGGGGGGGAGGGGGGTGTGTTGCTGCCCGGTTCCTGAATTTGCTGGTCTGCACTGGAATCGGCAAACACGCGGTCCGGCTTAATGGTCTCGTCCACAGAATCCGCTCCGCTCCGCTATTTTTTACGGAAAAACGACGCATGTAAAAGTAAACACTCTTCGCCTCTGTATACTTGTTCTCAGCATCCGTTCCGCTCCTCACCGCTAAAGAGGCAAAGAGCGTTTTTTATTGTTTCCTACGTCATTTTTCCCGCAAACATAGCGGAGTCACTCTATAATAGTGGTTGTCAAAATGGACAATATGGACCCCCCCCCCCCCTTTCCATCTTCCTCGGGAAGTTTGGAGTTCCACGGAGGGGGGGGGGGAGGGGGCGAAAACGAAGAAATGGTGACAAAGGGCGATAGGGGGTGGGGGGGGGGGAGGAACGTAAATAGTGACGATTTGGAGGGCAAAATATACTAGACATTGATTTGATGAAGAATACTTTCTGTTTTTTGTTATACTATGAAAAATCAACATGCCTATTTTCATGAATACAGCTTGAATCTGACATCGTAGTAGGTACGTAGACTATCAGGCTATTATTATGTGTGTGTGTGGGTGGGGTGGGGGGGGGGGGTTGGGATTAGGCGGGGCCGATGAAAGAAAAATTGGGACCTATGAAGGCAATTGCTTGAAAAAGTTTGAGGTACCACTTCTCTAGGAGCATCCTTTGTTTTTTTCTGAACTAATCTAGTGATTTGTCTGTCTGTATGTCCAGGTTTTTAGTCACATCTGAAACTACAAGAGGTAGACGCCTAAGACCAATCCCAGGCAGCATCCCTGCGTCAATGCCACCTGGAGTTGTATGGGAATACCGTAAGGTTGATAGGATCATCGTAGGAGCGGATTCTCTCCATTAAACCCACGACGGGCAAGTGTCGTAACCAGCAGTTACGTTTTACTCACATCAGAAATCACAAGAGGTTAGGCGTCTAAGACTAGCAGAGTCATTACGTCCACGTCAACCCCTCGTATATTTAGATAAGTAGAGCCGGGTTCCCTACATTAAACCAACACCGACTAGATGTCTTGCCCAGCAGATACGTTTTACGTAGGTCAGAAATTACAAGAGGTTAGAAGTCTAAGACCAACGGAGTCAGTACCCCCTACGTCAATCCCACGTAGTATTTGTATAAGATTTCCGTAAGATTGGTAGCAGCAGGTTTCCTTATAACAAACCAAGGTCGCCGCTCTGAAGCAAGACGATAGAAAGGACATGGCAGAACGATACGACAGAACGAAACCCTACGAGAATCGCCCACCAACTCCCGACAGTTCAACGAAGTAAAATAATTATATAAATAAATAAAATAATAATTAAATAAATAAATTGAATCTGATAGCAAAGTAAAAACCTGTTATTATATTTTATCTAACATGGTTTACGGATCCAAGGTTACAAAGTGTAGACAAATGACAGACACTGAGATCTGAGTTTTAGCAATTCTTGACATGCATTTCCTGTTGGTGAATAGTTTCAAGTTTGATAAAATGAAATTAAACTGAAAATATTTGTAATGGGTGAGATTGAGCGGGGTGGGGTGGGTGCATGGATGGATGGATGGATGGATGGATGGATGGGTGGGTGGGTGGGTGGATGGATGGATGGTTGGATGGATGGGTGGGTGGATGGATGGGTGGATGGCTGGATGGACGGATGGATGGATGGTTGGATGGACGGATGGATGGATGGTTGGATGGATGGATGGATGGATGGATGGTTGGATGGATGGATGGGTGGGTGGGTGGATGGATGGATGGATGGTTGGATGGATGGGTGGGTGGATGGGTGGATGGATGGATGGATGGATGGATGGGTGGATGGATGGGTGGGTGGATGGGTGGCTGGATGGATAGATGGCTGGATGGCTGGATGGACGGATGGATGGATGGATGGATCAGTAGATGGATGGAGGGTGGCTGGATGGATAGATGGATGAATGGATGAATGGGTGGGTGGATTGATAGATGGATGAATGGGTGGATGAATGGATTGAGGAATGGATGGGTGGGTGGATGGATGGATGGATGGATGGGTGGACGGATGGAGCGGCAGCTGCCCGCATTGATGGGTGGATGGATGGATGGATGGATGGATGGATGGTCGGACGGTTGGGTCGAGAGATGGATAAACGGATGGGCGGATGAATGGACGGACGAATGGATAGCTTTTATAGTGGTGTTGGCAGGAGGAGGGGGGGAAGGGGGGGGGTGGGACGCGAGGTCACGAAAACTAGAGAAATATGCAGGGCAGAGAAGCAAAATACCCAGTTGTCTCTGTTTATGATCACTGCCCTCCTTTTTCGCAATTCCTTAACTCTTTCGTGCATATGAAACTAATTATAAGACAGTTCAAGAGAGTTCGTTCTCGTGCAATCCAGTTATCTCTCTTCATAAATTATGAACAGCGCCAGAAAATGTCCTGGTCGGATAAGGACGGTGGAACTGTGAGGACTGGACAATTAGATGTGATGAGAAAGGCGATAGACAGCCATCGGTGAAAAGAATAGATAATTAGATAGGACTTTTGTTGTGAAAGTATAATGGTGAGGCATGGGGAATAACGGGTGGATGAGAGAGAGAGAGAGAGAGAGAGAGAGTGACAGAGAGAGAGAGAGAGAGAGAGAAGGAGATACCAGACAGACAGAAAGACAGACATCCATGCAGCCATCCATGGACGTATATATGAATGGATAGGTCGATGGATGGATGGATGGATGGATAGACATGACGTGGGAAGATGGATGGATGGATCGGTGGATGGATGGATGGGTGGATGGATGGACGGATGGATGAGTAGATGGATGCATGGGTGAGTAGATGGATGGACGGATCAATGGATGGATGGAAAAATAGGTGGATGAATGGATGGATCCCTTCAATAAACCTGTATTTTGATACACCTTCAGCTTGCAAATTAATTAGATTTGGGGGGGGGGGGTAGGACGGGTAGAAAAGTAGGGGGGGGGGGAGAGGAGGGAGAAAACAACGCCAATCGAAACAAGACAAAGGGATTACGGGTGGAATGTTTATTACACGTACATAATTATGTCCCCCCAATATTTTTTTTTGCACAAGGGTACGTTTTTTAAAAGCCTTTTGTGACTCCAGAGCTAGAGAGCTCCACCGAAATACTCTCTAACAACAGCCTTAATTAATTATTCTTTCAGATTTTCTTTTTGTTTTTCTCCTGGTTTTTTTGATTCGGTTGAAGGGGTAAAGGGAAGGGTTAGGGATTGGATACGATTTAGGGTTGAGGATAAGGACGTGGTTACGGATAGATACGTATACATATGCTCCCCTAGTGCAGAACGTTTGGGTTGCATACTTACTTAGAGCAACAGCTTTGAGGGTGAGTATAAATATCTGTCCTTGGCCTGGAAAGTCGCGGGTTCTCTATACTAGTGTGTTAAAAGTCACTTTTCTATTCGTAAACAGTTACGTTACATTTCCTCTACTAGAGCAATTCATGTGTTAGGACGGGTGAAATTCTCAAGGGAGCTTCGGATTTAGTTCCTGCCAATCAAACCTAACGCCCCCTGCCGACTTCCTGCTGTTTAAGTTTCACTTTAACCCTAAAACAACAAATATTACCGCGGGCTGGAACAAAAAAAATTTAAAAAATCGACAATTGAAACAAAAAGGAAAACATACGTTACTCGTTCGTGATCGCTCAACAGGGTGGACAGCCTGATTCCATTCAAGTAGAAATCGTATCGTTATTGTGGAGACGATACTTTAAAATTTTGAAACCATAATCACCGAAAACTATGAGGTTTGATGACGTACTGAGACGACACTGTTTGGAGTTGGTATTCGTGCGGGATGTGAACCATGAAGTTACACAGAACCTAGCGCTTTGAGTCAAGTCGGGTCACGGTTTTAGTGGAAGATGTGGGCTTTTCACCTTTCACCCACTGCAGGATGCAGCCCTCCGACAATGCTTTCCATTCTCTTCTGTCTGTTGCTTTCCTCATCCATGTTGTTTCCTCCTCTCTTTGTAATGTCGTCCTTCCGTCTTCTTCCTGGTCGTCCTCTTGTTCTTTTTCCTGTCCTTGTCTGCCATTCAGTGCAGCGTTTTGTCCATCTATTGTCATTCATCCTCCCCACGTGTCCGGCCCAATTCCACTTTTGTTGTAGCATGAATTCCACTACGTCTTTTAGTTTTGTTTGTTGGCGTATGTCAACGTGGGAGATTCTACCTTGCAGTCTGATGTGCTGCCCCAAACAAGAACTCGCAGCTAAGTACCATATTCTGTTTCGCTTCGATTGTACACATTTCCTGTTGAAACCTTTTATTGTTCAATTGTTTTCTCTGTTCCATTTTTTTTTTCTTGATAAAGGCGAAAGTCGAAAAATAGAACATTTTTTGTCTTCTCTTCAGTTTGCTTTGTATCGTTTGGGTTTTATTTTTCACGCGGGACTTTGCAACATACAACTTTTTCTTTTTGCCTGTTTTTGACAGTCTGATGTGAAGCATCTTTCTTTTGCATGGACTATGGATTTTAAAGGGACCTCGCCCACTGAGACTTCTGGTCTCGGGTTTACATGTAATGAAAGTTGTGGACTTTGGAAGTGAAAGGGACCTCGACAACACGGGACCTCTGGTCTCGGGTTTTGGTGAGAGATGTGGACTTTGGACTTAAAAGGGATCTCGTGAGTTTGTAGAAAGAGATACCGCGCACACTGAGTCGAGATAGAGGCAAAACAGTCGTGACTCACAGTGCCGCATCATCATGTTACATTGGAGCTATGTTCGGTATATATTATATCGCGGGTATAGAGCAAAATTGTTGTATCTCCAGTGATATGAATAACGGGAGCTTACTCGCAAATACCATAAGATTGGTCTCAATGATCGCATTTTTAAGGGAGATACAACAATACTGCTTCTCTGTAACTTGGAAGTGGTTAAAGATAGCGGAATAACGAAAAAATTGCCAGGAGCAGTTTGTCATTATTACAGTATTGCCATTATGAACCCCAATTCATATCCCTGGAGATACAACAATTTTGCTCTATACCCGCAATATATAATTATATCTGTACATGTCAGAGCCATTGACATTTCATTGGCCACACACGTCTAACCCCCAAAAAAGGAAATAAGCGAAAGTTTACACAATATCTGAAGCCAAATGCGTCGCCCACTGCGTATTAATGTTAATCGTCCACGCTAAGTCTAAGGTTAATCAGTTAATAAGTTCATGTAATGCCCAGACAATTCATTCGAATCCCCAAAGACTTGCATTATCAAGTCGAATGATACCGTATAATGTACACCGTTTTATTTCAGTTGGTAATCGTGGTGTTTAAGAACATCGTTGGGGACTTGACGGCATTTGCCCAGTACTCAAGCTAATACCTTTCTAAGGCTAATTTACGACCTGTGAGGATAGAAATTTTGCATGTCTAGTGTTTCCGAGAGAACATCTTAACAAGGGTGGCTGGTATGTAGAGGGTTAAGATAAGAATTGAATGTCTGTTCCATCCGATTCTGGAAATGCTATTGTTGTTCCATGATAGATAGATAGATAGATAGATAGATAGATAGATAGATAGATAGATAGATAGATAGATAGATAGATAGATAGATAGATAGATAGATAGATAGATAGATAGATAGATAGATAGATAGATAGATAGACGAACAGATAGATAGATAGGCGGATGGACGGACATACAGACCGACCGACAGACAAAAAAGACGGATAGACGGATGGACGGAAGGACAGTGGGGCGGATATATATAGATAGATAGATAGATAGATAGATAAATAGATAGATAGATAGATAGATAGATAGACAGACAGACAGACAGACACACAGACAGACACACAGACAGACAGACAGACAGACAGACAGATAGATAGATAGATAGATAGACGGACATACAGACCGACCGACAGACAAAAAAGACGGATAGACGGATGGACGGAAGGACAGTGGGGCGGATATATATAGATAGATAGATAGATAGATAAATAGATAGATAGATAGATAGATAGACAGACAGACAGACACACAGACAGACACACAGACAGACAGACAGACAGACAGACAGACAGATAGATAGATAGATAGATAGAGAGAGAGAGAGAGTCAGAGACAGACAGACAGACAGACAGACAGACAGACAGACAGACAGACAGACAGACAGACAGACAGACAGACAGACAGACAGACAGACAGACAGACAGACAGACAGACAGACAGATAGATAGATAGATAGATAGATAGATAGATAGATAGATAGATAGAAAGAACATCGATCACAATAATACTATCTCCCTCCCCTTCCCCCCACATCCACACCCCACCCTACCTCACCCGACCCCTTGAAGCACTGAGAATCCACAATAGTGACAGTCACACCCCGTGTACTCACATCTAACAACTTAATAATGGCCTCGGCCGTACGCTCGCGATACGATATCCCAGACTCTCTGTTATTTTCACCACATCTTTGACAACTTTTTCTCTCATGCGCGACCCTACGTATAATGCTTCCTACTAATTCCAGACATTTTTAGTTACTGTGTAAACCATTTAATTTCTCTTTAACAATGACGTCTCTTGTCATGGGCGGATTTATAATTTACTTTAGAATCCAGGGAGCACTAACTGCTTCCTTTGCCTCTCCCACTTCACAACACTGAATAGCTACTTCGTACTAAGCAAAGAGAGAGAGAGAGAGAGAGCGAGAGAGAGAGAGAGAAAGAGAGAGAGAGAGAGAGGGAGAAAGGGAGGGAGGGACAGACAGAGAGAGAATGAAAGAAAGTAAGGTAGAAGGACGGAAAAGGGAGAGAGAAAGAAAGATAGGCATACATGGGGGAAAGAGCGACAGAGAGAGAAAGAGAGAGATGAGACACAGGGGCAAACACCGAGAGAAAGAAAGAGGGGGGATATATATATATATATATATAGAGAGAGAGAGCCAAATATCGAGAGAAAGAAAGAAAAATGAGAGAGAGAGAGAGAGAGAGAGAGAGATAGAGAGAGGGAAAGAGAGGAGGGAGAGATACAGAAATAATGTGCCTAAGATAGAGAGAAAGAAAGAGGTGGGAGAAACGAAATTGCATTTAATCTTTCTATTTATTTAATTTAATAAATATATAACCTAATACTACAGGTTTTCCAATAATACAATTATTTATTTTTCATTTAATATCAAAATAAATAAAAACGAAAAATGAAAACATTCACCTATTTCACAGTGTAGAAAGATTCCTCTTCAGCTGATGGTTCAAAAGCAGCTGATGTTATAGGACCGTAGTAATTTATACAGTCAGCACTAGATGAGCAGTGAACACAACTCAGCATTTTCTCTATTCGTGACTGTAATATGTCTACGGTCCAATAACAACAGTAAAAGGTCATAAAATCCAACACAGCCCCATGGTGAAGAACTATGGAAAGGATCCACAAAATTCGATATTGCCGTGGAAAGACCAGCTGTGATAATCATAATTTTCACTTTGACCATGTTTACCCAAGCCTGTCTATAGCTAGAGGAACTTCAGATGATAATAATTCCATTTTTGTTTACTTCTAGAAAGTTTTACATATCTATAGAAGGATAGTGAGTATATATGATGAAAGTGAGTTAGATTTGCCACGGGGTCATTTCATCCAATGGCAGAGTTTTAAGTTGGCTCGTAATAGGCGGTGGGACTTTCAATTCTGGGTAATTACATTTATTTGGGCTCCGCGTCATCTACGGGCACCCGCAGAACTGTATAAAAGAAGGCTTGTTTTTTGTGTGTTTCCTCATTTTTTTTTCTCTCTCTCTCTCCCCTCCCCCTCTCCTCTCCCTCTGTTTCTCTTTCTCTGTCTCCATCGTCTGTCTGTCAGGCTGTCTTTCCCTCATTTCCTCTCTCTTTCTGTGTCTCTCTGTCTCCCTCTCTATCTCTCTCTGTCTATCAGTGTGTATGTCTGTCTGTCTCCGTCTGCCCCTCTCTGTCTCTCCTTCTCTCTCTGTCTGTGTGTGTGTCTCTCTCTCTCCCTCTGCCTCTCTGTCTCTGCCTGACTCTCTCTCTCTGTCTGTCTGTCTGTCTGTCTGTGTCTGTCTGTCTGTCTGTCTGTCTCTCTGTCTCTCTGTCTCTCTCTCTCTCTCTCTCTCTCTCTCTCTCTCTCTCTCTCTCTCTCTCTCTCTCTCTCTCTCTCTCTCTCTCTCTCTCTCTCTCTCTCTCTGTCTCTCTGTCTCTTTGTATCTCTCCTAAAACAAAAATTTTCGAGTTGCAAAGTCTACCCTGGACATTTCATGAACAAAAAAATCTTCTCTCAGCACTTTCAACTCCACAGATGACAAAAAAAAACAAATACATTTTACCCCTATCAACCCTGTGATATCCTATTTCTTGAGAAAGTTTCCATAACAGATAACGAATTGTTTCAAAATCCCAGAATAACTCCAGTATAAAAAAAAAAACCATCAAAAAACACTTTACTCAAAACACATGGGCATAAATAAGTGAAAGCTTTTGGAACGCTTGATGAAGAATGCTAGTTCGGGAAATTCTACTCACGGTTAACACACTTGAAATGCACACCGCTGTAACTGAGAAGCGGGTTGACCTTGGGAACGCTACAGGTGAACGCGCCCTGATCGGTGCGCACCAAGTTTTTGTTGTTTAACTCTGAACTCCCAAGAGTTGTATGTCTGACTTTGGAGGGCAAGGTGACTTATTTTTGGGTTTGATTTTTTTTTGTATTTTTCCAGAGGGAGGTTTAGTAGAGAGAGAGAGAGAGAGAGAGAGAGAGAGAGAGAGAGAGAGAGAGAGAGAGAGAGAGAGAGAGAGAGACAGACAGACAGACAGACAGACAGACAGACAGACAGAGAGAGAGAGAGAAGAGAGAGACAGAATGAGAGGGGGAGGGAGAGAAAAAGAGAAACAGACAGGGAACGTAAGGCAGTGAGAAAGAGAGAGACACTTACACACATACACGCGCACACACGCTTGAAGAGACAGACCGACCGACAGAAAAAAAGTAAGACAGAAAGAGACAGAGAGAGAGACACACACACAGACAGACAGAGAAAGACAGACACAGACAGACAGAAACAGAAAGACAGACAGACAGAGAGACAGACAGACAGACAGAAATACAAACAGACAGACAGAGATACAGTAATAGAAAGACAGACAGATAGAGAGACAGAAACAGAAAGACAGACAGACAGAAACTATCTGAATGAGACACAGGGAGTGACAGAGACCGCGAGACAGACAGACGGAGAGAGGGAGTAAGACAGAAATAGGAGGACACACACACAAGGAGAGAGAGACAGACAGACAGAGGGGAAGAGAGCAAGAGACACAGAGAAGGAGAGAGAAAGCGAAAACAGCCAGACAGACAGAGAAAGTAAGACAGAGAAAGTAAGACAGAGAAGGTAAGACAGAGAAAGAGAGAAAGAGAAAGGGGGAAGGGGACAGCAAAGAGAGAAAGGGAGAGAGACAGAGCGAAAGACAGAGCAAGAGAGAGAGAGAGAAAGAGAGTGAGAGAGAGAGAGAGAGAGAGAGAGAGAGAGAGAGAGAGAGAGACACAAACAGACAGAGAAAGAGAGACACTGGGAGAGAAAAAAAGAATGAGAGAGAACAACAATGTACACTCTCACCACAAACAACTTCCTTCAGAACAATACACCACTCACCAGCAATACTCGACTACAAGACTCACCCCGCCCTCACAGCCGACACGCATCACTTCTCACCTGCCATAAATTACCATGTCACGACAGAGCATGGTTTCAAAATTACCCTCTTTTCTTGCCAAATCGACGAATTCCAAAAAAAAAAATCCAACCTGATACATCAAATGCAGAAAACACAACTCGTGGAAAAAACAACAACAACAAAAAACGAAAACGCGGAACTTCATAGAACGAGCAAGTGTCTGAGGGTCAAACGAGGGTTTTTATTATTCACAGACTCTTCGCTAACAGTAGGGAATATTAACTTTTTATGGTGTTTTAAGGGCTCATCTTCTGTGAAACTCATGTAGTTGATCGTATTTCAAATTATCTCCGGCTTGCCACTTGAAATCTCGTTTTCTCAATTAGCAAACTCGTCAAAACAAGTTAAGTGAATCTACGAAGCGAAAGTGTATATGTATCGAAGGTAAGTGGACGAGAACAGGTGATGTGTGATAAGAAATTGTATAAGTGATATTTTGTATTCGATTTTTCTTTCAGATTAGCATAGCTGAAAACGTCAGCTAGGATATGAGGTGGACGGTAGGACGATGATATTGAATGTCTTCCGAATTATACGCAAGTGCGTTTGAGGGTTTCATCCATGTTCCCACCCATCTAGTGAAGACCCATAGCCAAGTAAAAAGAGATGTCCTAGTCCTTCCTCCTATTATTCGCTATCTTCACCATCTCTTTTGTGGCAACCCAAAACAACCATTCTGACGACAGACCAAACAGCCCTTTCGAGGACTAATCAAACAGCCATTTTGAGGGCTAACTGAACAGTCCTTTCGAGGGCTAACCAAACATTCCTTTTGAGGCCTAACCAAACAGCCATTTCGAGGGTTAACCGAACAGTCCTTTTGATGGCTAACCGAATAGCTCTTTTGAAGGCTAACCAAACAGTCCTTCTTAGGGCCAACCTAACAGTCCTTCTCAAGGCTAAAAGGTCCTTTGAGGGCTAAACAAAAAGCCCTTCTCAACCCGAAGCAGCTTTTCTAAGTGCTAAACAAACAGTCCTTCTCAGGGCCAAACAGCCTGTTTGAGGAATCTGAGAAAGGTCCAGAAGATGAAGAAGAAGAAGAAGAAGAAGAAGACCGCTAGAAGAAAGAAAGAACAAAGACAACAACATTATACGAAACCAAACAGAAAACTAATCAACGGCCTAAACTAGCCACTGGCCAGTGCCCTCGGTAAACAAAGATCTCAAACTGACATTCGTCCTCGTCAGAAAACAGCCAAATGTATTTCTCACGACCCTGACAATACAGTTATGTTTATTCACATTTCTCACAGCAGGAATGAGGAAATTGTCGAATGAATCATAGAAATATCGTAAAAATTTGGCAGTGGTAATTGAGCGCGAATTTTTCCTGTCTAACATTTGTTGTTGCAAATTGTATTCTCTTCTTTCGTTTTTCTTCAATTTCGACTTTCTCACTACTGGGAATGAAGAGAGAAAGAGAGAGATAGACAGAGAGAAGGAGAGGAGGAAAGAGTGTGAGAGAGAAAAAAAGAAAGAAAGAGAGAGAGAGAGAAAAAAAAAAAAAAGAGAGAGAGAGAGAGAGAGAGAGAGAGAGAGAGAAAAAATTGCGCACTTCACCTTTGAGAACAGACGAGCACTGCGGAGACTATTTTGAGTTTTAAGCTTTATTTGTATTCATGTAGATACGACCTTTATGCTCCATATTCACATTTCGCCAGAAACCAAAACAAAAAAAACTTTCTCTGCGATACACCCTCTGGCCTCTACTAGCCCACCTCACCACGGGTAGCCGACAAATAGTGAAGAAAATGCTGATTTTCGCGCTATATCCTTATGTATCTAGATAAGATTTTTATTCTCCACATTTTACCTGGAACAACGCCCCTTTCTCTGAGGGCGCAGTGATACACAGCAAGGGGTCCTGCAGATCTCATGTTATTGTATTATCAGAACTGCACATTAAGTTTCGTACACGTCATGCTCGCGCGGCACAACGTGGGTTTGTGTGAGGGTAGAGATTTGTCCAGCTGATAACATTTTCTCTTTACGTTTGAACTTCGTGTTTGCAGTGTACGTGCAAGGTGCTTGTAAACTTGATAAACAACGAACGAGATGTCGAGGTCAGTCATCGTTTACAATGTGTTTGTGTGTGCGGATATCCATAAAGGATGTAAGCTCGCATTTGGCAATTTTTGACCTCTCCTCCTCCTTTACCTTGTGAGCAGTCCATACCCTTAGCCTCATCCCCGCCTTGCTGTACGAACTTATGACCATCCGACTTGCGCGCGTATCGTTGATCTCAAACAATGCAACAATGCGCACCACAACCCTTCATAATTTAACGAAAAAGACCACCACTCACTTTATTTATATACGCGCGGAATTTGTGGACATACATACAGTGGGAGAAGGAATGGTTCGACTCGGTATTCTGTGTCTCGGGATCTACGGAGTCACGTATATTTTGAGAGCTGGCTGTGTGAAGGTAGTCAGAGTAATTTCGCCCTTGGGTCATTCACACCCTTTCACCCCCCCCCCCCCCCCCTGCCGACCGCGAAAATAGTTTTCACGTGAAACTGCTTCACGGTAGATAAATTGTCTGTCTAGGTGAGCGCTGACTACATAAATCTAAGCGTGTCATGTCCAATTTGTACCGTGCACTGAGGGTCAAAACATACTACGGCCCGGTCTGTACTCACCAGGCTACCACCATTATTACAATTATTAGCAATGCTAAGCTACTGTTACTGTTACTTTACCAGTATTATCGCTGTTACTGCAACTCCTACTGCTATTATGACTACTTGCACTATTAACACTACCGCTACCTCCACCACCACCACTACCACTGCTACTACTACTATTACTACTGCTTCTATTACTACTCCTGCCACTTCTACTACCACCATTACTATTGCTACTACTACTTCTACTGCTGCTACAACTACTATTACAACTACTACTTCTACTAATACTAGTGCAACTCCTGCGACTACTAGTACAACGACGTCTGCCATCACTACTACTACTACTACCTACTACTACCAAGACCAATACCACAACCACTACTACGAATCTGAGAAAAAGGGAGAGAGAGAGAGAGAGAGAGAGAGAGAGAAAGAGAGAGACACACACACAGAGACAGACAGAGAAACGGACCGACAGAGAGAACAAATTAGCAGGGGGTGAACGTGAAGAAGGAAAGGATGAGGAAGAAATAGTTAAATCTTCTTATTTTATCGAGCAGTAATTGAGGCCTGAGATGATTCAAGAGCCTTGAAAAGATTCTACGCAGCAAAAAAACATAAAAAACCCTTACTTCACATCTCTACATCCATAACCGTACCTACTGTTACCCACATGTGATTACTGCATGACTATGTGATAATTATGTGAATACGCAAACTAAACGTGTGAATACAAGGTCCCTTTATTCATACCAGTAGTCCTTCGATCTATCCTAGAGCTTTGGCAAACACATTCTGTACTGTTCTGACTCGAGTGAGCTTCCATAGACAAAGATGAGTAGGGAAATCACTAAGGTTTAACGTTTGTTCTTTGTATAAAGATGAATTATTTACTGGTGATAATTGAAATAATTTGCATTATTTTCGTTAATGTAGTTTGCTTAATTGTCCCTGAAGTCTGAGGTAGGAACTTTAAAATGTAGTAAGTACATGGCATCCTGGCTTAAATAATCTGTTGTTTTTGGTCATTTCAGTTGAAGTAACAGCAGAAGGAGTGGTTGAGGTGGTGGTGGTAGTAGTGGGAATATGTGCAGTAGCTGTAAAAGGACAGTAGAAGTAGTAGTAATGGTTGAATAGTAGTATTAGTAGTAGTAGTAGTATTAGTAGTAGTAGCAGTAGTAGTAGTAGTAGTAGTAGTAGTATTAGTAGTAGTAGCAGTAGTAGTAGTAGTAGTAGTAGTAGTAGTAGTAGTAGTAGCAGTAGTAGTAGTAGTAGTAGTAGCAGTAGTAGTAGTAGTAGTAGTAGTAGTAGTAGTAGTAGTAGTAGCAGTAGTAGTAGTAGTAGTAGTAGTAGTAGTAGTAGTAGTAGCAGGAGTAGCAGCAGTAGTAGTAGTAGAAGTAGAAGGAGTAGTAGTAGTAGTAGTAGCATGAGTAGTAGTAGTAGTAGTAGTAGTAGTAGTAGTAGTAGTAGTAGTAGTAGTAGTAGTAGTAGTATAAGTAGTAGTAGTAGAAGTAGTAGTAGTAGTAGTAGTAGTAGTAGTAGTAGTAGTAGTAGTATACAGTGGTAGTAGTAGTAGTAGTAGTAGTAGTAGTAGTAGTAGTAGTATACAGTGGTAGTAGTAGTAGTAGTAGTAGTAGTAGTAGTATACAGTGGTAGTAGTAGTAGTAGTAGTAGTAGTATTAGTATACAGTGGTAGTAGTAGTAGTAGTATACAGTGGTAGTAGTAGTAGTAGTAGTAGTAGTAGTAGTAGTATACAGTGGTAGTAGTAGTAGTAGTAGTAGTAGTAGTAGTAGTAGTAGTATACAGTGGTAGTAGTAGTAGTAGAAGCAGCAGTAGGAATAGTAATAGTAAGCTTATATTAAAGGTTGGAGTCTTAATAGTTCTTGTTGTTGTTGCTGTTGTTGTTGTTGTTGTAGTTGATGATGTTGTTGTTGTTGCTGTTGTTGTAGTTGATGATGTTGTTGTTGTAGTTGATGATGATGTTGTTATAGTTGATGATGTTGTTGTTGTAGTTGGTGATGTTGTTGTTGTAGTTGATGATGTTGTTGTTGTTGTTGTTTCCCATGATAACCGCCACCAGGACTAGCTCATCAATTAGATAAGATTTACATTCAGAGTGAGTGCTGGGCGTGACGTGACGTGCGCAGCTTGACAAGAACGCACATCTGGCCCAGCCCTGTGAACTGCCCGTAGGAAATACTCGCTCTCAACACCGCCAGACTACATGTACAACATTCTTATAGACTCCTCTGTTAACTAGGAAGGTGGTGGGAGGGTTAAGGAAGGGGTCAGCGGCGTATCTAAGGTAAGGGAAGAGATGGCATGCGCCCTGGGTACCACTGAGCACGTTGCTAAGACAGACAAGCTATCCCGGACTCGTAAAAGAAAAAAACATTATCAAATCGCGACCTTTACACTTGTCTGTTCCAACTCCACTTTTTTGCACAACTGAGAAATTCGACGTTAAACGTTTGCGGCTTTAGTCATTATGATAATGAATTAGAATAAATCGGAACTGTGAAGCAGCTTGATAAGTGCGCACAAGGCATTTTAAACAAGCGTCAAAGTGTGTATTTGTTATACCTCTTCTACAGACTAAAAGATCTCCAGTTTTTTTTTTTTCGAAAATGGAGACAGAACAAGCAAAATCTTTGGTCCCGACATGTAAACAAGATGCTGTTATATATTTCTTGCAGTGACAACATTTGTTACTGGAAAGATTAACGAGCATGAACTGTTGTATTTTTGAACTGACATTGTGGTAGAGTTATCTCAAAGATAAAGGTCAAGTGCTTGGACTCGGGTGCAATTTCAGTGGTTACCCTAAGAGCTATATTTCAGTAGATACGCCCCTGGGAGGGGGTTAGAGTGAGCATAAGTTGAGGGGATGAGCAATCAGTTGTTTAGATGTGAGGAGATAGGCTTTGTTGGTGTGGTGATATTATGTCAAGATGGACAGAAAGAAGGAGGGGTGGGGGATGGTGAGAGGTAATTACACGCACTAACAGCCGGTAGGCCAGAAAACAGACAGGTGAGCAGAGAGTGGGGGTGGGTGGGGGAGGGGGGTGGTAAGTAGGAAGAGACATAGACCGACGGCCAGTCAGGGAGACAGACATGCAGACAGACGGACATACAGATGGGCGGAAGGACAGGTGGATAGGCGGACATATGGACAGACGGACCGACGGGCAGGCAGACATATAGATAGATAGATAGATAGATAGATAGATAAATAGATAGATAGACAGACAGACAGTCCGACAGATACATAGATAGATAGATAGATAGATAGATAGATAGATAGATAGATAGATAGATAGATAGATAGATAGATAGATAGATAGATAGATAGATAGATAGATAGACAGACAGACAGTCCGACAGATAGACAGACAGATAGATAGATAGATAGATAGATAGATAGATAGATAGATAGATAGATAGATAGATAGATAGATAGATAGATAGATAGATAGACAGAGAGACAGTCCGACAGATAGATAGATAGATAGATAGATAGATAGATAGATAGATAGATAGATAGATAGATAGATAGATAGAGACAAACAATCTGTATAAAACATTCTTACAAGAAAAAGCCATTCGACAACACCAAGCGAAAGCAATAATGTACATGTAACTAACAGAAAAATCAACACATGACAAAAATGCATAACTCACTAATAAATCACGAACATGAAAGAATATCACAAGAAATAGACAGACAATTAACTCACGCGTGCGCAGGAGAACAAACACCCTATTCTCCCATCAAAGACGGAGAATTGCCGTAACAAAAAACACTGCTGATGAGTATTTAAGAATCAAGCGTGAAATGTTACGAGCACATTACGCAAGTTAGCGTGCGTATGTTTCGGAGCGATATCTTTGTTTCAAAGAGTCGCGTACCCGTTCGTTTCCGCGAGTCGATAAAATGCTGTACGCTGGCTCTGTCACAAAACCGCGCAATTGCGAAAGACTTCATTTCACAGGAGAAGGGAAAAAAACCCAACTCTTTTACAAGATATATTATTCTTTATCTTAGATAATACTTTTTGTATCAATTTCCTTGCGTAGACCAAATGTCACAACAACAACTTTCTGAGGTTGGCTGATGACAGATCCGAGTGGAGAGCCATGATCGCCAATGTCTGTTCCAGAAAGGGCAACTGATGATGATGAGACAAAATGCATACGTTTGCCCAACATGAAATCGCGCACATGCAATATATATAAATACATATTTTTTTTCTTTCCACAGAAGAGTGAAAAAAACCATTTACTTCAAACGTCCTTATCATAGACACATTTTTTTTTTTTTTAGTATTTTGTATTTTGTATACGCCTACTTCTTGGGAAATTTGCCTTAATGCCATTGCAGCCCAGTTACAACTGAAGGCGACACGTCGTCGCCACAGTGCAGTGCAGGTCGGCACCTCTAAAAAGAAATCATGGACACAATTTACGTGCTGATAGGGGCGGAACCCATGGCCTATAGCATGAAAAGAAAGCTTCATATATAATGAGATATTCATGATGCGAATGTATGACAGTTCGACTGCGATTAAAAAAGAGAAAAAATTGCCAGTTTTCCCACAGCGATTCAGGTTATAAATCCACAATAAGTGACGTCAATCAAGGCCTACAGCGATAGCTGTACTGTGAAAAAAAAATCAAAATTTTCCTAATTTGGCTTTGTAAAATACCGCACTTTTCATGACTTCCGCGCG